>NW_004624746.1:27851486-27867390 GCF_000247695.1 Heterocephalus glaber | reverse complement strand
GGAGCAGTGGGACGACGGCTCAGAAGCCCCTACCTCTGGACCGGGAACAGTGGGACTCAGTACCTTGGTCTGGTGGTCTGCTGTCCTCTGCGTCTTTGTAGTGTGGAATCAGGTGGCTGCCTGTCTGCAGCGGGGTGCTTCGGTGTCTTCCGTGCGACTCAGGACCTCGGTAGTGCGTGCCCAGACCTGCCTGTCTGCAGCAGGCTGATTCGGCGTGTGTTCCGCGGGACTGGGGACCTCGGTAGGGTGTGGGCAGATCTGCCTGTCTGCAGCGGGCTGATTTGGTGTGTTCTGTCTGTTTTAGATTTTGTTATGTAACCATAAATATAGTTCATATGGTTAAAGGTAGCAAATCAATAGTTACCACAGTTTGTCATTTTATAGGCTGTATTTGATGCTATTGCTATTGCTGATTGTACTACTTTACCCAAGGTGACATAATTGTTCTAATCAGTTGTTCTTTCTGGTGTGCCAAGACCAAGATTGTCATAAATACTATAGACCAGTGCCAAAGAACCAGAGGGTAGGCCTAGCTGTGTTTTTAAAAGTGTCATGGACCACATTCTGGCCAAAAACAATTTGCCTCTCTCTCATTTGTGAAGTATATAACTTTCTCCAAGATTCTTTGCTATGGTTTGGATAAGTTTACCCTAAAGGCCCATGCATTAGAAGCTATGTCCCTAGCCCTTGGTACTACTGGCAGGTAAAGGAATTTTAAGAGGGATTTTCTAGTGGGAAGTCTTGGGTCACTGGGGGCATTGCCTTGAGGAGACAATGGGACCCCTGGCCCTTTCCTCTTTCTTTTTTCCCAATTCTGGCCATGAGGTGAGCAGCTTGGTTCTACCATATACTACTATCATGATGTGCAGCCACCAGAGGCCCAACTGATGATGGACTAAAATCTCCAAAACTTTAAGCCAAAGTAAAGCTCCTCTATTTATAAGTTGATGTTCCCAGGTACTTTTCTTATAGCAACAGAAAGCTAACCCACTCCTCCAAAGTCTTATCATTGAGATATTCTCTTTTCTACCCTGGGCCTCTATGAATCCCTTAGGCATCTAAGAGGCATCACTGTATAGCTGAGAGATGCTATGAGGCATGCTCTTAAAGTTCTCCGAGAACTTTTGTGTAACTGAGAGGATACAAAACACTATCTTACATCTTTCTGAGGCCATGAACAAGGGTCTTACAGTTATGCACCAGATTGAGAGACCATTTTATTAGCAGTTCCCTTGTAGAATGATACACATTCTTATTCGTCTGCTTATTTCCTCTTAGTGTCATTTAACTTTTCCTGAAATCCCTCCCCCACCTCCATATTTCCTATAAAATTAGGTCTAGAGGCTTGATTGGATTCAGGTTGACTATATTTGGCAAGAATATTTTATAGGTGATTCAGCATACATCATATTGCATTATATCTCCAGTCACATTGTGTAGGATTGTCCTATTAATATGTTAGCTTTCATCATTTCCATATGGTGGTGAGTACCTGATCTTTCCATTATAAAATTACTTTTTCCTCCTTGTGACTAGGATATAATTTGTGGGTAATACTATGAAAAATATGGAATGCACCACAAATTCATGTCATCTTCGTGTAGGGGCAATGCTATCTTGGCATCCTTCTAATTTTACTCTGAAATATGGAAGCAAGGGTTGGCCTGGCTCTTGTAAATACAGATGTTTATATATTGCTCTGGCACCTTCTCCTACTCAGGGATCTATTGTGTGAGCTTAGACTATCCCCAAACTGCTTTAGGTTCATTGGTAGTAGTTTTTGCCTATTCTTGGCTAAGCTGTGTTTGTCTTTGCTTTAGTTTTTATACTAATACGATCCTATCTGCTTTCTAGCTTACAGGAACTTCTGTGTATTGCTGTCTTCTGTTGACACTCTTCATTATTTTCTGATGCTTTTATGAGTTCTTTGTGCATGTATAAAGTATCCACAATGAGACAGAATGTGTAGTTTAAAGAGACGTGAAGTAGGAAGCATGAAGGTAGGTGTGTGATCATTTTCAGAGATCTCTAGTAATCTTTACTTGGGAAACTGTATTGTAGGCTAATGGTGAAAAATTTCACATATGTCAAAACCTCACACTGTACCCTATGAGTATATGTCATTTTTATTTGTCAATTAAAATTAAAGTAATTTTAAATAAAAAGTATCAGAAGATGAAGACAAAAACCAGACAATGAGGGCTTGGGCTGAGGTGTAGCACAGTGGTAGAACACTTACCTGGCATGCGTAAGGACTTGGGTTTGATCCCTAACACCACCTCCCCTCCACAGACACACACAAGGAAGATAAGGGCATGAACAGACAATTGGATAGATAAAAGAAATTATAAGAGCCAAGTGTGGTGGTGCACACCTGTAGTCCCAGCACTCTGGGAGGCTGAGGCAGGAGGATCACAAGTTTCAGCCCAGCTTGGGTGACTTAGCAAGACCTTATTTCAAAACAAAAAATTTTTAAAGAGATAAGAATGTAGCTCATTACAAAAGCCCTGTGTTCATCCCCAGTCAAACCACCACTGCCACCTCCAAAAAAAAATGATAAAAAGATAGAATCAGCAGAATTTATTGCATTTAGGGAAGTGAGAGGAAGCAATACCAAATTTTTCTTAGGTTTCTGAATTGGGTAGCGATTGTAGTAGACACTTTGGAATAGCTGACCCCTGGACTAGCTTTAAAGGTAGCTTTGATGGAATTATACTAATTTGCACATTCCATGGCTCTTTTCATAGTTCTTGGTTCAGAAGTAACCATGTGCTCTAAACCTCCCAATCAGAGTGAATGTTAGAACTCTTGATTAAATACTGGGACCGATGTTCCCTCCCTTACTTGACAAGAACAAGGACATTTGTAGACCTAACTGAATTGGAACCTATCCTGTGACCTGAGAGGAATGAGTCACAGACTGGAGCTGACCATGTGCAGACCAAAGCACAGATAGATCCCCAATGGTACCCTAGGGCTGTTGGATCGACCAACCATGAAGTCCTGGACTTTCCTGTGTGAAGCTTGGAAATACCTGTTTGATTTAAGCCAGTTTGTGTTTTCTTGACACTTGCTGTATAAAGCTATGGTAATCAGGTGGACAATGAAGCCAGTAATCAGGATATGTAAGGCAAAAAGGAACAGCTGGTTTGGAAGGAGAGATGTTTTGTCCTGAACTTACACAATCTCACATCTCACTTCAAGGTTGATCCTTGGACCTAGGGTGACTCTTTCTGACATTTGTGGGCCTACTTTACAAATCTTAGTCATACTCTAAGATCCTCTTTGGATGCTCCTTCCTCTAAAGCTTTTGTAAACCCTTCTTACATTGAGGTCAGGGTCCACCATGCCTTCTGAGGTTCCATAACATTTTGGACATGGCTCCATCATTGCTTTTATCACCTGCTGTTACTATTTCCTCCACTAAACTTGTCATACCCATCTTTGTGCCCATGTCTGCAGCCCTAGGCCATCTAGCAAGCCCTGGAACATCTTGAGCAAATGACAGCTATTCTCCCCTGATTTTTCTTCAGAAATGAATCTGCTTGCCACTCCACCCACTTTGAACTGAGAAATATCCTATCAGACCACAGACTAAATTATATAATAGCATATAATTATATAAATTATGTATTATATCTTTTGCCACTAAACAATGAAAATTTAGGAATGGTAGGAAAAGATATTTTGTGGAATTGGAAACATAGAAAAAGGGAAAGTTAGATTAACAAGTACCTCCATTACAATGATGCAGTGGCTGTTTCTTTGCCAAATTTTGAGGGTCACACACACACACACAATCTCTCTGCACAAATAAGATGGGTTTACAATGTCTGTTAGTACTGCCGAAGACTGTGGGAAGAATCTAAAATTGGCACTACCCACATGTAAGGTCGCATCAGGCCCATCAATTTATTTTGATCTCATGGAAGGCGTTCTGGAGCAGGGCTCAAGAAATAGCTTAACCAAAAGAACATTTCAATTATATAAAAATAAACTCAAGAGAGAAAAAAATGTCCGCCTGAGGAGACCCACAAGTTCTGTGGGGGGACCGCAGCCCGCCCGGAGGAAGGCAGCCACCGAGCCCGCGCCTGCGCGAGACCCGAGGGAACTTTCGCCAAGGCTGGACCTGCGAGAAGTGGCCGAAGATGAACCCCCAACAACAGCGCATGGCCGCAATAGGGACCGACAAGGAGCTGAGCGACCTGCTAGACTTCAGTGCGATGTTTCCCCCCACCTATTAATAGTAGGAAAACCAGTCCAACGACACTGGGAAGCAGTCAGTTCAGTGGATCAGGTATGGATGAACATGGAGGTACAACATCTTGGGGAACAAGTGGTCAACCAAGCCCTTCCTATGACTCATCTAGAGGTTTTACAGACAGCCCTCATTACAGTGATCACTTGAATGACAGTGGATTAGGAGCCCATGAAGGCTTGTCCCCAACACCCTTCATGAACTCAAATCTGATGGGAAAAACATCAGAAAGAGGCTCATTTTCCCTGTACAGCAGAGACACTGGATTACCAGGCTGTCAATCTACCTGCTGAGACAAGATCTAGGGCTCGGGAGCCCAGCCCAACTATCTTCTTCAGGAAAACCAGGAACACCATACTACTCATTCTTTACCACAAGTTCCAGGAGAAGACCACTCCATGACTCTGTAGCCCTTGATCCATTGCAAGCAAAGAAAGCCAGAAAGGGGCCTCCTGGTCTGCCTTCTTCCGTGTGTGCACCATCCCCAAATTTGGATGATTTTAACCGTGAACCTCCTGGTTATCCATCTCCTAAGCCACCAACCAGTATGTTTGCTACCACTTTCTTTATGCAAGATGGGACCCACAATTCTTCTGACCTTTGGAGTGCATCAAATGGGATAAGCCAGCCTGGTTTTGGTGGAATTCTGGGGACCTCCACTCCCCACATGTCTTGGTCCAGTGGTTATGGTAGCCTTCACTCCCATGACTGCTTGAGTTACCCTCCACATTCAGTCTCGCCAACAGACATGAGCATAAGTCTTCCCCCAATGTCCAGCTTTCACTGTGGCAGGACCAGCAGTTCCTGTTATGTTGCTGCCTCCCACACTCCTCCTGTCAATGGATCAGATGGCATTCTGGGAACCAGAGGGAATGCTGCTGGAAGCTCACAGACAGGTGATGCACTTGGAAAGGCATTGGCATCTATTTATTCTCCTGACCATACAAGCAGTAGTTTTCTGTCAAACCCATCAACACCAGTTGGATCACCTTCACCTCTGATAGGTACCACTCAATGGCCTAGACCAGGAGGGCAAGCTCCTTCATCCCCAAGCTATGAAAATTCACTCCACTCTGAAAAATCGAGTTGAGCAGCAACTTCATGAGCATTTGCAAGATACAATGTCCTTCTTAAAGGATATCTGTGAGTCTCGAATGGGGGATCGTTTTGACAGACTGGATGATGCTATCCACGTGTTGCAGAACCATGCTGTGGGACCTTCCACCAGTTTACCTGCTGGTCACAGTGATATTCACAGTTTATTGGGACCATCCCATAAGGCACCAATTGGAAGCCTCAGTTCAAACTATGGAGGATCAAGCCTTGTTACAAATAATCAATCAGCTTCAATGGTTGGAGCTCAACGGGAAGATTCTGTCTGTCTCAATGGCAATCATTCAGTCCTGTCTAGTACTGTCACTGCTTCAAGCACAGACCTGAACCATAAAACACAAGAAAACTATAGAGGTGGCTTACAAAGTCAGTCTGGAACTGTTGTTCCAACAGAAATCAAGACTGAAAATAAAGAGAAAGATGAGAACCTTCATGAACCTCCTTCATCAGATGACATGAAATCAGATGATGAATCCTCCCAAAAAGATATCAAGGTCTCATCTAGAGGCAGAACAAGGTATTTGTTAGTATCCAGTAGTACTAATGAAGATGAGGATCTGAATCCAGAACAGAAAATAGAAAGGGACAAGGAAAGGCAAATGGCTAACAATGCCAGAGAATGCTTGCGGGATATTAATGAGGCATTCAAAGAGCTTGGCCGAATGTGTTAGCTTCATTTGAAGAGTGAAAAGCCCCAAACAAAACACCTCATTCTTCATCAGGCCGTGGCCGTCATCCTTAGCTTAGAACAGCAAGTCAGAGAGAGGAACCTTAACCCCAAAGCAGCCTGCCTTAAGAAAAAGGAAGAAGAAAAAGTTTCTGCCGTATCGGCAGAGCCACCAACCACGCTGCCAGGAGCCCATCCTGGGTTTAGTGAAACTACCAACCCTATGAGTCATATGTAAACATCAGCCAGTTCCAGAGTTATCAGTAGGCTACATAGAAGGTGACCTCTCCTAATAAGGACTTGGACAACTCAGATTATCTGAAGACACAAACCTGACAGGAGAGAGAAGAAAAAACAAAACACTTGAAACAAGAAACTCAAATGTACCTACTATCAAAGCAATTGGTCGACACTTCCATCAGAAGCGAAGATAGGAAGCTCATCTAGAACATCAACCCGTGAGATGTTTGCAACCTATCATTTTGTTGCAAGCAGTGTGTCACTTCTGCACAATCAGAGACTGTCTCGATCTCTCCATTCACCATGGAAGTTGCCTTGTGCCTAAACTGAATTGACAAATGCATTGTAACTACAAATTTTATTTGTTGCTATGGAACTGTAAGGTCTACATATAAAGGGAAAAGGTTGATGCCAGCATTTGTTAAAGCTGTTCCCATGCAGAGAACAAAACAGTGACAACCATTGGTCCTTAGCATTCCCAGCATACCTGTGAGTGTCTTTAAAAGGAAGAGAAAAGTCTTTTGTTGCCCTCTCCTCTCCTTTTGCCATATGAATAGTGTTTTCCACGAAATAGGAAAATATTACTTGCTATAGCATTTTCTCTCATTTTTCATGCATTTTTATTTTCTCTGTAGGTGTGACATTTGGTCTCTGAATCTGAGTAGTTATGGTCATAGTGCAGAATCATCCATGCAGCACTGTGTGCTTTGCACATGTATCTACAGTGGTGAGCAGAGACCATCTGTGACCATAGCCTAGCTAAGATTTTAAAAGGGGAAAATTTTCCCTGGGTTTTTCCCACAAATAAACATTGCTTTATTTCTAATAACACCAAGACTTTTCAAGCTTCTAGGTTTCATAGTAAAGCTTGTAATAGCAAGAAGTGTAGATTACAAGGGGAGAATTTACTTTTTAGAAATTGCCTTGTTTTCCAAGCAGTAAGTACTACATAATATAATACTTGTAAAGTGTTAGCTGTAAGTAAGCACAAAATTCATTTAAAATACAAAGATGATTTTTCAGGCCATGATTATGGTGACTATAACAAGACCGAGTAGTCAGTCATCAAGGCAGTAGTGTGATAAACGAACACACCACTTTGAGGTTCATTACCTGATGGAGTCCAAGAACACTTGTCACCAGGTCCCCTTCTCTTCACCTTTATTCTCTGTCATCTAGATGGGTAGGGGAGAATTCAGTGGGTGATTTAATCAACTGCAAACCGTCAGCCCCATCCCAAGATGAGCCAGATTAGCATTAAACTGATACTTGTCAGTTAATCTTAATACTGTGCATTAGGCACCTCTCTAATTCTTCAGAGTAATTTTTTAAGACATCATAATGACTTTGAACTTCCATGAAATCTGTCTTCCACCACAACAAACTTGGGAGAGAAATACATGCTAAACAGTGTTGTCTTGGCTTAGTAATTCTCAGAGCTAACACCAGCAAGAGCAGTCAGCACACAGAAGAACCCAAATCACTATGTAAATTAAAGATTTCTGTTAATTTGAAAGAACAAAAACAATTAAGGCAGCACTTCAGATCTTCCAATCAGGATGATTTCCTAACAAATCAACTGTTTGTGAACTTAGTAGACTTTTTGGTTACCTTAATTTGCATATATTCTCCAATTACGTTAGACTCTATCTGTGGCCTTGTTCTTCATTTCAGTGTTAATCGGCTAAACAAAGTTGTTGCTTATGATGTCTGAGTGAACATACAGCACTGCCTGGCCTTTTGCTTCAGAGCTTGTGGTCTTTTTCGCTATATTAGACTTTGCAGTATGCCCAGAAGCTTTCCTTCATAAAATAGAAAGAAAAACATTTGGCTTGTCTTTCACTGCAGCTAGTCTTTTATACAATAATCTTGTAAGAAAATTTCTTGAATTCTAAATATTACTCTTTCTAGATTTTTGAAATTGAAAGTTTTCAGCAAAAAGTTTCTTACTTTATTTTATTATATTAGGTAGTAAAAATGTAGGGTTATTTACCATAACCTGTTCATTAATATCAGAAATTTACAATAGCATTTTAGGACCATAGTAGGATTCTAGCATACCATGTAGTACCTATGGAGTATTGCAAGAGCTAACGTTCGAGATGAATCGCTTCTCATCTTGTTCTCCAGTTTCCACTGTTGATTTATTGCAGATTTGTATCCTGTGTCAAATGCAAGGTATTATTGATAAAGTTTTCAACCAGCAACAAGAAGTTCAAATTTTTTCTGTTACTGTAACAGAAAACACAATATGTATATAACATTTATGTAGCAATAAATGTGCCATCTTTTTTTAAAAAAAAATAAAAAATAAAAAAATAAACTCAAATGATTTCAATACATTAACATTTCATAATAAGATTTCAAACACAGTACTGTAATTTCAAAATATAATTAAAAAGCCCTTAATACAGTAAATTCATCTCAGGTGACAAATTCTACCTGAGTTTTTTCAGGAAAAATTTGACCTGGAGGTAACTTCTGACATTCAAGAATATTTAGTGATCCCCAGTACAAAAAAAAAAAATTAGTGAGTTGCATTGGAAGCCGGACAATGTAGCTAACCCTAGACCAATGATGATAATGAATGATGATAGCTACTTAACAAATGTTCATTGACTGCTTACTACATTTGAAGTGCTGAGGATACATGGGTGAACAAACATATGAATAATGATAGGAAGTGCATTTCTTGAGCCTTTATTTGGGTGCTCTGTGTATATTGGGTCCTTTGTCCCATGTTCAGCATGACTCTGAACTATTATCATTATCAGTATCTCTTACAGAGATCAAAGCTTCCAAGAGGTAACTCACCACAAGGCCAATTAGAGTGATGGAAGTTGGACTGCATCCAGCTCTGTTGAATTCTGGAAGTAACAGAGCAACTGAGTAGAAATGGCTGCTAGAAATAATTCGTAGGTGGGAAACAAAGCCAATTTAAAATCCATTCACTCTATTTGCTTAAGCATTCCATTTTTTCAGTTGGTGGAAAGGTAAGTACAGTTATATCAAAACTCCAACAAGTTTAATCTAATAAGCTTTCATCACATTATTAAAGACTTAAACTTATGGATTTAGACAGTTATAAGTGATTTAGCCTGTACCTTGGCAAACCATTCACATATACAGTCACACTTGTTCTTGTCATGACCTGGAATTCCCACTTCTTTTAGGAAGCTGAAGAGTCTGAGGCAGGGTGAAGGTGGAGGTAAAACGGATTGAAGAACAGGGCCAAAACCAGAGCTGGGTCTCCTAACACTAGAGGGCCTGGAGGAGGCTGATCTGAAGAGAGAGTGGCCCTATGTCAGTATCAGGCCCTGCCTCCTCCCCTCCCTCTGTCCACAGCTGCCCTCATGGTGGAGGAGCTGAATCCCTACACCAAGATCAGCCCAGACCTGGGTGCAGAGTGGCACTCGGTGGGCGCTGTCACGGGCATCGTCCTTTTGCTGTTCCTCATGTTGGTTCTGGTGGACCTATTTGCCTGGTGCCAGCGCTGGCAGAAAGAGAAAGGTGGAGACCTAGCTCCCCGTGTCTCCTATACCCCTGAAATTCGGATGACCAGCACTGACTACTCCCTGTCAGGTGAGGGCTCTGCCCTGGCTTCCCACTTCTGCGTCAGCCACACAGCCCAGGAGGAGCGCCTGGTATCCTTGGGAACATTACAGGGTCGGTGGCTGTGTGTAGTCACCCCAGAGAGCTAATGGAGGCGGGGAGCAAGAAAGAACTTACTTGGGAAAGGTCCATGGGGTTCTAGACCCCATCTCTTAGAAGCTGTTCCCCCAGAACAGCCCCATTCCCCCTCATAGTGCTTCAGAGAATATCTCCCTCCAGGGCCATTGGTGCACATCAGGATGCTAGGCCTTGGGGCCAGGGCCCCAGGCCTGTCCATTTCTGCTTCTCTGGTGAAGGCCTCAGGCCAGCCCTCCCAGAGATAGGAGGACCTTCTTAGTACAGGAAGAGAGTGGGGCCTGACTTGGGAGAGGTCTGCAAGGTTGGTCGCTGTCCTGGCAAGTGGGCAGACCATTTTTAATGACTTTAATTCAGGGTTTCACTGGTACATTTTGTAACTGTTATAATATCTACATATCCCCTGGACTATTATTTACTTAAAACTGACTCATTGTTTTTATTTGATGTATTAAAGGAAATTTAATATCACTGCTATAAATAGTTACTAATTAATTCAACAAAAATTTATGAAGTGTTTCACATACACCATGAAGTATTTAACACACAGTAAGTAATGGGCATACAACAGTGAAAACATGGACTAGAAACTATCCCCACCCTCATGTAGCTATTGTTCTAATAGAGGAAACAGACAATAAGCACGATAGATATATAAATGTATAGTACATTAGAGTGGTCAGTGCTGAGGGGAAAGAAGAGGGCATTTTGGTCCTTTTTGTGCTGCTGTAACAGAACACTACAGAACTGGTAATTCATAAAGAACAGAAATTTACTCTCTCACAATTCTGGAGACAAAGAAGTCCAAGGTCATGGCATTGATGAGGACCTTCTTTAGGTTCTTGTTTAATAGAAAGCAGCGGGTCTGGGAAACGGGGTGAATCCTTCATCCTCACATGGTGGAAGAACAGAAGAACAGAACCCACTCCTGAAAGCTCTTTTTAGCCATTCCTAAATCTGTTTGTGAGTGCAGGGTCCTCGTGACCGACACACCTTCCATTAAGCCCCACTTCCCAACCTATTACACTAGATATTATTTCCCCACACATTAAATTTGCGAACTCTATCACAGCATAGCAAAGGGCTATCAGGTGTGAGGGCAATAGTTACAATTTTTAGATATGCAGGGCCTCCTTGAGACAGTAACTTTTGAGTACAAATCTGAAAGGGACCGGCACTAGAAATCTAAGAAAAACAAATCCAGTGAGTAGAGTAGATAGTGCAAACCCCAGAGTGAGTTTGCCTGGAGTGTAGAAGGGAAAAGATGGAGGTCATGGGCAGAAGCAAGGAGACTGGATAGCCAGCTAAGGCAAAAATGCAAGCAAGAGATGCTTGTGGGTTGGACTAGAGTAATGAGAAATGATGAGATTCTAAAAATACTGTGCAGGTAGAGCCAATATTTGCCCATGGGCCAGTTATGGAATATAGGTGCAGGAAAAAAGATCAAGGAAAACCCCCAAATTTTCATGTTGGAGTCCAGTATAGTCTTTCTTTCTCTCCCACCCTAAAGGCCCTCCTTACCACCACCCCCCCATTAGGTTTCTGTCATTTGCGTCCACTCAATGAAGGAAAGTTACCACTGATATTCAGGGAGAGAGTGCTTGCTTAGCGTGTGTGAGGCCCTGGGTTCAATCCTCAGCACTGCAAAGACAAAAAACACATTTAAAGCTTTAAGCTATAAACCTATTTGTGGTTTCACATATCTAAAGCTTGGGTCTGCTTCTAAGGCTGTGACACTTTGTCTATGTTCTAAAATGTTGCCCTTCTATTCTTCCACAATCTTGAACTAATTGCATTGGAAAGTTACTCTATATTTCAAGAATCCAGCAGATACCTATCAAAATACAGTACTGAAATTCTGTATATTGTAAATATACCGAATATACTCTGAATATTACAAGCATACTGAAATTCTGTTTAGTTAATTCTGATACATTGTCTAGTTGACTAGGGTAAGGAACACAGTTTTCTCAGAGAAGAGAAGCATTTCTGGTTCTTAGCAGTTAAGCTATAGACAGATCCATACTTAATAAATCATGTGCCACTTTTGTCAAATGAGTAAATGCAATTTAGCACCATAAACTGAAATTTTCACTAATTTCACCTTTTTTTTGGTGTATTCACTTTTTTATTACACTTGTTCTAGGAGAGAAGAGATTAAATAGAGTAACACTATATAAGCAAGAAAGCATAGTTTCATGACGAGCCAAAACATTAAATAAGAAAAACAAGGCCATCTCATTCTATCTTAAATATTGGCCTGTTACTTTAGTATTAATATAGCACTGGTATTTGCAATTAGAACCAATATTCTGGTCTCTGTACAAAAATAATACCTTTCTAGGGCCAGGGGTTTAGCTCAGCGGTTCCGGCGCCTGCCTCACAAGCTCAAGGTCCCAAGTTTGATCCCCTGTACCAATAATAATAATAACAATAATAATAATAATAATACTTTTCTTTGACATTAGTTCTTTAAACATCTACCTTGATTCCACATAGATGGAATCATTTAGTGCCCTCAGCAATAAATAACCTGTATTACTTTCAATTAAACAAATTAGCTTGTATTTCTACATCAAACTGTACTACCATACATCCATTTCATCAGAGAAATTCTGTATTATCCCTATGGATTATGTTTGCTTTTATATTGGATTGTGTAGCAAACAAAATGCTTAAAATATGATTAAGGTGGGGGAACCCTCTTACAACTGTCCCCAAGTAGATTCCTCCTAACTGTAATGCTTCCAGGCTGGTTTCTTCACTGGGCTGCAGATTTTTCTGCCCAGTAGCTTCTAGACACCCTATTTCCCAGCCTGAATGCCCCTGTTCCTGTGTTCTGTGTGTATTTTGACATCTCCATCCATCTGGCCAACCAGGTTCACAAAGTGAATCTTGGACCCCTGTCTAACCTTTACTTCCTATTTCCAGTTAGTTGCCCCAAACTGCCACTGAAAGCTTCCCAGCTGGCTTTTCAGCATCTATCCCTTCTTCCCCTCACTGCCAGCTTTATCTTCTTGAAGCTCAGATGTATCTTGTTCATTGCTCTGAAACCTTACAATTCTTCTCTATGGAATAGTCTAAACTCCTTAGAATAGAATTAAGGCTTTCCACCATTTGGCCAACTCCTCAAGGCATTTTGTTTCGATTATATCAAATGTTTAATTCATGGAGATGACTGAGTGATGGCAGAGTGGCCAACACCAGTAAAAGAAGTTTTGTTACAGTTCTCAACAGAAGGGAGCATAATATACCACACAGGGTCACATGGGCAAGTGCCAGGGTCAGTGCAGAGAACAGGAAGCAAAGGTAAAAATCATGGTGCAGACCTTTTATGATGTCCATGGGAAGGAATGGGGAGGCAAGAAAGCAACCTTGAGCAAGCTTAGCACTTTATTGTTTAAATAACATCAGTGGGCTCTGGAGTAGAGGAGTGATCTCCAGTTGTCCTGTACTGGGCCCTGGGGTGACTTACTACAGTGATCTAGGGGAGAAGAAATATTGATGTAGTGTGTGAATTAGCTTCAGGAAATGGGCTTGCATTAATTATATATTTGTATAACATTTGTATAACAAAAGCATGTTAGCAGGGGCAGTGTTTGCTATCTCTATGAATTACCTAACTCTGGAAAGGCATTTCCTCCCTGCAACCCCAAAGCCCCAAGATGTCAAAGCATCATAAAATTCAGAAGGAGGGCCGGGGATTTAGCTCAGTGGTGCTGCTGCCTGCCTCACAAGTGCAAGGTCCTGAGTGTGATTCCTGATACCAAAAAAAAAAAGGTATAAAATTCAGAAGGCAGTGTTACTGTTTGAAAATGCTGGTGTTGGACCAGCTTGTTCCTCCTAAATTAAGCCAAGCAAGCTCAAAGTGTGTCTGTTTGAGGTTTCAGTGTAGGTAAGTGGAGTGTAATATAGTTTTGTGGATGACATTTGGATTTAAAAATCAGCCCAGCAATAGGGACATCTTCTTGATCAAGACTGCCTAATACAAAAATAAGCTACATAAATTCCTAATTTGGAATACAGCTGGACAAAAGCAGTTTGTGCCTCAGCAAATTGGACAGCCAATTGTAGCTATAATTTTGATGATGTCACAATATGGAAGAACTGGTCAAAGTGCTATTTAATCAGACCTGGAGTACATAGTACATAATGCCTTTATTTGATGCCCCCAAAAGTGTTGTAAAACGTTTTCATTTTGATATAAACATTTAAAGGACCACATGAACATAATCTGGTACAAATGACGCTGCAGCTCAGCGGGCGTTCCAACTTCCAGGTAAAATTCTCAAGCGAGGCTGCAGGAAAAAGGGAGGAGGAACTTCCGGCTGACGCCCCCTAGCCCTTCTGTCGCCCGGGACCCCATCCGCAGATTTTGTCGATTGCTTCTGCCTGAGCAGTGACGGACCCACTCCGATCGAGTGGTTGGGTCTGACCCGTTCCCGGGCGCGGGAAAATGAGTTTCCACCCAGCCCGGCAGTCTCAGCACCCTCCTCGACCCTGAGGCGCCTGGTCAGCCTGTGGGTCCTCCGGGTTCCACTCAAATCGAATCACACTAGGGGAGGTGGAGGAGCTCGGGTCGCCTCCATGTCCGAGGCTTATTTCCGGGTGGAGTCGGGCGCGCTGGGACCTGAGGAGAACTTTCTCTCCTTGGACGACATCTTGATGTCCCACGAGAAGCTGCCAGTGCGCACGGAGACTCCCATGCCGCGCCTGAGCACCTTCTTCCCGGAATGGGGCGCCGGAGCCGGGCCGGACCACGCGCTGCCGCAGGTGGGCCGCGGGCTTGCGGTTCGGAGGGCGGCGCCCCGCAAGCTGTGACCTCGTCGGGCCCCCTCCAACACTGGTTCCCTTATTGGAACCGCAAGTTGTCAGTGTCTTCCGCCTTCACGTATCGGGGTGTGGGCTGTCACCGCCGAGTACTTCAGGATGGGGTTCTCCTCGCGTGTCCCTTAAAACAGCTTTGAGTTCTGTCAGCGCGCGTATTAGCGCTGGGAACTGCAAATTGCCATATTCTTTCGGGCACACCGATGACGTTAGTGCCAGGACTGACGGCCTGAGGGCGAAAGCTTTTCCGCCTTTTATCCCTTGAGTCCGTCCACAGCGCTGTAAGTAGGTCTTGTAAACGTAACAGAAAGGTTAGGTACCGAGACCAGCGTTCCTTGGTAAATGGTGAGCTGGGATTGGAACCTAGGGCCCTGTGGCTTCAAATACAAGTTTGTCCCAGGACCATGGTGTTGATTTGACCCTTGATTAACTGGCTGAAGTAGTTTTTGTTACGGTTTCTCCCCTATAAAGTTAGTCATTTTTATGCCTTTTCATATTGAACACTTTGGAAGGAAGGCACGCATTGCCACACTGAAGGAGTAGGAAGTTATCCTCTGCATCTTGGAGGCCAAACTGTCTACATGAATACTTGAAATAATTCTGCATAAGAGAGTTTTATTTTCTTTTAAAATTTTCTTTCCTTTTTATTTTTATAGTACATGTTTGCAGTACATAATGATTACATTCATCTTTGGGAGTTGGTACATGTACATAACACATCTTAATTCTTTTTTATCTCCTCCTTTCACGCTTCCTTCATCCTTTGGTCCCCCTCCCTTTTGCAAGTGCATAGGAAAGTTTTTATGACATTTAATATCATTCTTAGATATATGAGCATTTGTATTTTCTATTCTCGAGTTTCAGTATATGGGGGAGTTCTAGAAAGCTGACTATCAATGTTTTCAAGTGTATAATGTTGCTCAAAATATCCCTTTATACTCTTTTAAATGTAGTATTATACTAGTATCCTGAGTTTTACTCTTGAAATTGATAAATTCTGCTAAAGTTTGTCAATTTTATTGGTTTCTTTTTGTTTTGTTAAATTCTTTTATTGGTACATTGTAGGTATACAACACAATTACATTTCTCATTGGGAACTTGTACCTTTACAT
>NW_004624746.1:27747606-27846408 GCF_000247695.1 Heterocephalus glaber | reverse complement strand
AGTTCAGTGGGTCCAGGTGGTTGAGTATCAGAGTGTTCCATCTCATTTCCCTTTGGGGTTGCTGTAGGTGATCTGGAAGTCTAGTTTTGAGACTTGTTTATGTGTCTTCTCATTTGGATGGGGGGGTGGGGACAGGTGTGTGTGTGTGCTGTTGTTGCCTGCACGGCTCACCTCTTCTGCACTGGGAGTGGTGGTATGGCGGCCCGGGAGGAGTTCGTAGAGGTTTCAGTCCATAATTGGCTGGCTTCAAGGCAGGGTGGCACATGACATAGGGGCATCACAGAGGAGAAACAGTTCATGGCATCCACATGGTAGCAAACGCCGATTTGTTGTATTTTTTCATTATCAGAGAACTCAATATTTTCTCATTTCCCTTGTAACTTTTCCTTCAATCTGTGGGTTGTTACTTAGAGGGCTGGTGCTTCATTCCACACATTTTGAAACTTTGCTGTATACCTTTTTTGTTCTTGATTCTAGTTTAATTCCACTGTGGCTAGAAAACAGTCTGAATTATTTCAGCTTTTTTTTTTTTTTTTTGGTTTTGAGGATCAAACTAGGTACCTTGTGCTTGAGGTAGGTGGCAGAACCAGTGAGCTAAATCCCCGGCCTTATTTCAGCTTTTTGAAAGTTGGTAAAACTTACTTTATGCCTTGTTATAAGATCAATTTAGCCATTCTGAATGCACTTGGAAAGATGGGTTTTGTGGAGTCATGTTGTGCAATAAAGTATGTAAATATATGTAAGTCAGGTGAAGTTTGTTTTTGTTTTGTTGAGATTTTCTGTGTTCTTACTGATTTTTGTGTGTGTTTGTGTGGGGGGGGGCACTTTCTACTTAAAGTCTTCCACTATGATTATTGATTTGTTTGTTTCTCCTTTTACTTCTCTCAGTGTAGTGACACATTTATATCTTCTTTATAGATATATAATGACCATCTTATTGTCAAATGTCCCTTTTTGTGTCTGGTGATGCTTCTTCCTTCCTTCATTTTAGTGTTTACATGACACTTTTGCTATCTTATTTTTATTTTTATTTTCTTTTTTGATATTCAGAATCGAACTCGGGTCCTTGCGCTTGTGAGGCAGGCGACAGAACCACTGATGTAAATCCCTGGCCCTCTATCTTATTTTTAATGTTTCTGTTTCTTTATATTTAAGGTATGTTCCTTTTATGCAGCATATAGTTGGGTTTTGTTTTTTAGTTTGACAATTTTTAATCCATGTAATTAATCCACTTACATTTAATTATTGATGTATTTGTGTTTATTTTCTTTGTTTCCCATCTGTTTCAGGTTTCTTTTTCTTTCCTTTCTTGACTCCTTTTGGATTAAACAAGTTTATTATCCATTTAAAGTTTTGTTTACTTAGTTATATATTTTTCTATTATTTTAGTGACTACATTAATTATTACATAATTTTTTATTAATAATATTATCCAAGTTACTACTTCAAAGACAATATTAGGATCATGGAACACTTTAGTTCTATTCTCTCCCTCCTGCATTATTTTCATGTAGTCTAATATGATTCATTTAAAACCCTATAAAACATTATTATTCTATTTACCCATTTATTTACTCTTTGCGTGACCCTTTTTTCTTTCTGCATTTCCATATTTCTGGAATCATTTTCATTTTCCCTTCAGGATTTCCTTACTTGGTAAGGAAATTTATCTGGTGGTAAATCCTCAATTTCTGTCTCTGACAGGGGTCCCCAAGACCACCCCCGTATTTGATAATTCACTAAGAGGACTTACAGGACTTAGCATAAGGTGGGACCCATGGTTAGGATTTATTACAGCAACAGGATACAAAACAGAATAAGCAAAGGGAAAGCATATATTGGAGGAAGTCTAGAGAAGACCAGGTACATAGCATAAGCCTCCTTGGGTCTAGCAGGGAAGCTTGTTAAATACTTAGTGCTCCAGGTTTTATTGGGGAAGTACTCTCTGCCCAGCACATAAAAAGCAAGTGTTCATATACACCATGTTGTTTCTACAAAAGTTTAGTCACAGTGAGATCCTTTCATCACTTTTGGGACTGGTGGGAACCCTCCCGAAATCCAAGTTTCCAGATGCCAACTGAGGCCACTTTCTCTCAGAAAAATGCCTTTATTTCACCTCTCCTTTCTTTTTTTAATCCAAAATGAGTTTATTGGGATGGCTTCCCACCCATCTTGATTGAGAGTGCTGTTAGTGCTACTTCCTCCCTTTAGTAAGCCTTGCTTGTCCTCCTGTAGGTTGGCAGAGAACAATGGGGGCAGCCAACACACAAAACTACTATTTGTGCACAGCTAACGACTGTGGTGAAATGTGGTTATTTCACATCCATGAAGTAGGAACTGGGGCTCTATACCAGTTACTTCCTGTTTCCTCTTCTCTTCCTCTGGAGAGGGGTATCTTCTTTGCAAGAGACATGTTCTTGTTGGGAGGGCATCACTATTGGAAAGTTCACCTTTTTTTTTTTCTTTGAGACGGGGTCTTGCTGTATAGTTCAGGTTGGTCTTGAACTCGCTATGTAGCTCAGGCTGGCCTCAAACAGTGATCCTCCTGCCTCAGCCTCCCAAGTGTTGGGATTACAGATGTGTGCCACCATGCCTGTCTCACTTTTGCTTACTCTTTAATATATTTTATATGTCAGTTAAAAAACCAAACTTAATAAAAATAAATAAAACTTTCAGCCCACACAGTTCATTTCTTTAGGTCACAACCAGGTCTTCTACAGTTGAGAGTCATTCTCCCAAAGAGAAGAAAAAATATTGATCAGGTTATATGTATTTCCTTTTTGTCATGTACATTTACTGTATATTTGTCTACTTTTATGAATCTACATTTTTTTTTTGGTACCAGGGATCAAACTTGGGATCTTGTGCTTGCAAGGCAGGTGCTAGAACCACTAAGCTAAATCCCCAGCCCTAGTCTACATTCTTGTCTGATGCAGGGCTCAAAGCTTGAATTCCCCTTATGGCTGGCAAAAGGACTTTTTGACAACAAGCGGCGCATCCTTTCTGTGGAACTTCCCAAGATCTACCAAGAGGGTTGGAGGACCGTATTCAGTGCAGATGCCAATGTGGTAAACCTCCACAAAATGGGACCCCATTTCTATGGGTTTGGCTCCCAGTTGCTCCATTTTGACAGTCCGGAGAATGCGGATATATCCCAGTCTCTACTGCAGGTAAGTACTGTAATTGGTATGAAAACCCGCAGTCCTGCATCTGTCTTTGGAGGCAGCTGTGGCAGCCACCAGATGTCAGTTTTGCCCAGGGAAATGTATGGTTATAAACAGTTTATTATTATTTCAGGTCAGCCTACAATTATAATGTGTCTGCCAATATAAAAAAAATATTTTTTAAATTAAGTTTTTTTTTTTTATTTTTTTAAATTTTATTTTATTGGTACATTTTAGGTACACAGTATAATGGCATTCATCATTGGAAATTTGCACCTTTACATAATCTCTCTTGATTCTTATTTTTTCCCCATTCCCCTGCCCTCCCTTCAACCCCTCCATCCCTCCCTATTTACAAAGACTTTGTTTCCATTTTTTTCATTTTCTCATGTTAATTCCATTCCCTTCTTTCCTTTCCCCTACCCCTCCCACTTAATTAAATTTATTTTTAACTAATACTTAAAAACAAACATTATATATATTATTGGGTACCATGTGATATTTCAGTACATATATACATTGTATAATGTTTAAATCAAGTTAAACATAACTCATTATGGTAAAAATTTTCAATATAGCTTTTTGAAATATATAGTTTATTATTATCTTTAGTCACCTGACTTTGCAGTAACACTGCAAACTTTCTTGCCTCTTTTATATATTTTTTAAAATACGACTTGTCTGCTGCTCTTTATATATGCTTTCTAAAAATTGGAATCAGCAGGAAGTCCAGGAAAAGAGAAAAAAGGTGATGGTGTATTACAGGTTACAGGCACTTAGATTCAAAGTCCCTGCCCATCATAGGACTGTGCTAAGGGTTCCTGTTGGAAATACTTGAATTATTTTGTTCTTTGTTCCCTTCTTCTGGAGTTAAGACGTGGCTCTACTATGAACTAGTTGTTTGATTTGGTCAAGTTTCTGCACCTCTCTAGGCATGAATTCTTCACATGTAACATGGAGATAATAATAGCACCAAAATTACTGAGTTGCGGTGAAAACCACATAGTTCTACTTAATACATTTAATAAGCAATAACTATAATTATTTTTCGTGGACAAAACAGTGCTAACTTTATTTTGACTCTTTACAATTATTTTTTATTCTGTTAACATTAGGAGAAACTACCTTTCTGCCTCTTTGGACAGAAACAGCCAAATGGCTTGACTTCTGCATTCTTAGTTTTAAAAGAACCCTGTGCTAAACTGACGTCATCCTTCAGGCTTAAGTGTTTTTGGCCCACCATGTACTAGTGCTCCTTTTAATGTAGGTAGTAAAGAAAAATGTTGCTGTCCATCCAGAAAAAGAAAATCCATACATAGACTATAGACATAGATTATAATCCTGAATTCAAGCTTTTATGAAGCTCTTTGGCACAGAAATAAAAATGAGGAAAATCCATTTGTCTTCTAATGTCCCAGAACATGTTCCTCAATTAGAGTCTTATGTTTTTTAGTGAGCTGTTGTATGTTTTCTTTTTCTTTGCTTTCAAGTTCTTTAGAGTTGCTTATAGATAAGGTGACTTTCCCATGAGACAGTAGAAGAAACAGAAGCAAGAGCTTGTGGTTTGTGCTCAGAGCCCAATGGTAAAATGGCTCCTGGAGATCTCACGTGTCTGAGATAAATAGAGACTGCGTTCAGTTAAATCAGAATCTGTTTGGTGAAACTGTTACCCTGGGACTACAGAACATTATTATGGCCTTTGTTACTTGACAGTAATGGGTAAGGCTTTTCAATGAGCTTTTATGTGCAAGCCACTGCTGGATGCTTTATATAACAACCATTGGATTCCATAACAGACCATTTCACAGTCAAGGTAACAGGCTTGGCAGTGTTTAGTAGCGTATCTGAGTGGTAGAGGGCATTCAGTCCTCCTCCTGAGTCCTAAGACCAAAATTCTTTCATGCCATTTAAATATTCCAAGATAAAAATAGATCTGGCTTTATGGGATGTTAGATCAACCCTGACTTCTCTTACTTCCTTCTTCAGACATTTATTGGACGTTTTCGCCGGATCATGGACTCCTCTCAGAACACTTACAATGAAGACATTTCAGCCCTGGTAGCTAGGCTAGACGAGATGGAGAGGGGCTTATTTCAAACTGGGCAGAAAGGACTGAATAACTTTCAATGTTGGGAAAAGGGTCAGGCTTCTCAGATCACACCTTCCAACCTCGTTCAGAATTATAAGAAGAGAAAATTCACCGACATGGAGGACTGAAGGCCAGAAAAACAGAATTGCTGCAGGTGGGCTTATGCTTCATGGCTTCTTGATAAGATGTAGTTGACCTTGTTCAGGACCAAATTGTGTCATATCTCATCAGTTATAACCTGCAGTATTCTCAGGAGTTGGGACCATCTTGTTGGGATGGGGTGTCCTGAAGCCCTTGGTCCTCTAATCTTCCAGGACTGGCCCACCTTACTAACCCACAGCCCAAGCCTTTTGACCTAGGAATGCACAGGCAAAGAGAAATCCAAATCTGTCCTAAATAAGGTCCAATGCCATATACATTTGCAGTTGAGTTGGAGCTGGTATTCTTGTGTCAGGGACTTTAGACAGCCTCACATGTTCAGTGTCACTAGCTTTGTACTAGGATGTGTACAAATTGGGTCACCTTTGCCTGTTCACAAAATGTACTCTTGAGCTTTTTGCCTCATCTTCCTCATACTTGAACAAAGACTAGCACCCTCTGGTGCTGGCCTGACTAACAAATCTCTCTGGCTGTTCACCTGTGGGGAATTACCCTAATTTCCAAAAACAGTCACCAAAAAAAAGGTGAGGGGAAGGCAAATGAATGGCATGGCAGGAGAGAGAAGACATTACTTTTGTACTCCGTGATCAGGGCTTTGTGAACCGGAATCACATCACTGCAGTCAGCCTAGAGGGAACATGGTTAAATTGAGCTTGTGTTTGTCTCTGCAATCTTTAGAGCATCCACACACTTATTCCTTTCTGCTCTAGGAAAGCTGTCAGGGATCCACTTGGAATTGCAAAGTAGTTATTAAGGAGTGTTAACCAGCCTTTGTTACATCTGGAAATCAGGACTGGAGCCCTGTTTGAGAATCAACATGGCACATGTTAAGTGGCTAAAAGGCTTGGTTACATTTTTTTTTCTCCTCAGGAAATTCTGGGAAATTATTGCATAGAAGGCCCCTGACCATTTACTGGGAATCTATGTAAGCAAGCACATAACTCTTCTGAGAAGAACAAGGAGGAAACCCAGGCTGAGTAAGAAATAGCATTCCTTATGAGACTGCTGGACTGTCTGGTGGGCAATTTTCTCCACACCATTGCTCCCCTTCCAACACCTTACAACTGACAAATTACCTCTGTGGTTGGAAATTACAGAAGGTTTTGGGTTTCCAAATTGTACAGATGTCTTGATGTAAACCTAGAGTGAAAGAAATGTTTTTAAAATGGAATTGTTTTTACAATTTGATTTTAGTACTAAATAAATGATCAGCTTTTCCTATGAATGTATTCTCTACCAGTAATATTTTTGTAACTCCAGTACTGCAGATGATCAGCAAAGCCATCAGAGAATTTTGTCTTTGATCGTATTTGACAATAACTCCCAAATAAATCATGTTTTAGCAACTGCTCTTTTGTTTGTACAGTACACATAAATATGAGATGCATTCTTTGTTGGGATGTGCTATGGCCTAGGAAAATGAGACTTCCATTATTGTTGCAATATTGTGTATAGCTAGAACCCAAGAAACCACTCTTAGAGTAAGAAAAGCATATTATTTAACTTCTGGCATCTTTATTTTCACAGATATCTTTGTATTTAAAGATAGTCCAAGGCTGCTGCCATTTTTTTTTCTCAAATTAATTTTTCTTCAGGGACTATATGTCAAGGAATACGAGGGTGTGCATATATAGAGTTTTTTCTATTTGAAATTTTGAACACACATAGCATCTGAATCCACTTTCAGTTACACATCTGCCTGCAATCCTGTCAGACTATCCCCTCCTGTGTCACCCTCCCCAAGTAAAGTTTTTCTGGATTACTGTTTGATCCCTTCAAAGAGGTATTTTTCAAAAAAAGGTCAACACATTGACTCTGATAACAACTTGCTGCTAAAATCCAGAGAGTAAATGTGTGCCTTTTCCTCCATTTCCACATAACTAGGCAGAAGTCCTCGCTGCATGCAGGTTTTCCCTGGGACAGTCTGGGCTGCAGGGAGTGGGACAAGGCTCGCTCTCCTCCATGGGTTCCTCCTGCACTCCCTAACTTCTAAACTTTGAGCAGCTCCAGGCTTAGTCCTTGCATCCCTCTTCTTCCTCTTTGTTGTAACACTAGTGATTGAATCCGTAGCCTCATGCATGCATGCTAGGCAAGCACTCTACCACTGAGCTACATACTTTCCCTACATCTTCCATGATCATGGTACATTTATCAAAGCCAAAAAGCTAACGTTAGTACAACACAGGCTTTATGCAGACTTTACGCAGATTTTGAAATCTTCACTATATTTACTATATTTCTTTATATATAGGTAAAGACTATAGGTCTTTACTATATTTCAGAAGTAGAGCTGACTAGAGGTTTCATTGCAGTGAGGTTGGGGTTCCTGGGGGCAACTACGAGTTTTTTTGAGCTTGCCTAGGAGCAAGCTGCTGGTAAACTCATCAGAAAGGGAGAGAATGTAAGATTTCCACCTGAACCTTTCACTTTTTCCTTAGTTCTTAGATCTGATAGAAAAGGGGCCTCTTTGACTCTACTTGAAACTTGTAGCAGTCTCTCTGATAGCAGTAACTTGATTGTCTCCTTTTCTGGCAGCCTCTAGCTAATTTTCTTTGTATCTAAATTAGTTTAAAATGAGCACGACTTTATACACCAACATTATTAACAAGTGTCAGCACAGCTCTGAAAATAGTGCCTGGGAACCAGTTGTGTTTCAGAATTCATAATGGAGCACAGAACCAGCTCATCTTGCAAACTCCCACTGAAGGCTAATTACAACAAAAAAAGAAAAACAGTTTCAAACCTGTGTGGTACTTTCTGCTCCCACTTCACCCTGAGAGCTCTCTTTGATTGCCACATGATTTGCCCATCTGCTTTGTACAACTAAAAATCTTCCTTTTGGACACAAAGAAATGAGTAGCTAAGGAATGTACGTTCAAATGCAACAAAGGAAGTGGATGAGAAAAGATGGCATGATTTATTGAAGGAAAAGTGAGGTGGGGATTTGTTTTGAGGCTTCCAAAAGGTGAGACTGAAACCAATCTTCAAAGCTACATTGCCAGAGTCACTGGAGGGAAAAATAATAGTGGCTTTCCCAGAAGGTGGCTTCACCTTTATTTTTAATTGGTATGTTGTGATACATAATATTTATATGTTTTGTGGAATTGGTACATGCATATCATATCAACTCTCATCCTCCCCCCACCCCTTCCCCATCTCCAAAAAGTCTACTTCCCTGTTTCCTACTCATTTATTTCACTCATTATTTATACCTTGGGTTTCTCATATGAGAGAAACCACGCAATATTTAACTTTCTGCATCTGACTTATCTCACTTAACATTCTGGGCTCAAGATCCATTCATTTTCCTGGAAATCCCTTTTTTCTAGCCATTCTTTGGCTCAATAAAATTTTATAATATATATACATATATTATCACATTTTCTTTATCCATTTGTCTGTTGATGGGCATTTCCAGCGCTTAGCTATTGTGAATTGTGCTGCTATAAGCATGGATATGCATGGATTGCTATTGTATGATGACTGACTCTTTCAGGAATATACCCAGAAGAGGTAGAGCTGGGTCAAATGGAACTTCTATTTTTAGGCCTTATCTTAATGGGAGCAAGAGGACTTGGCACTTGGCTATCTCTTTACTCAAGAGCAGAACATTTTTTACAGTGTTTCAAAAGACACTGTCATTTTCTAATTTAGTACTTCATGTTCACTGTTATTTCTTAATCCAAGATTCCACATAAATATTAAGTAATGTGTTTGTTTCAAATAATCAAGAAGTCCAGGAAATATTTTCTCAGGTTTTGAGCCAGCTTGGAACTTGATCACCATTTCGCAGGACCAAGCTGGTTGAGTTTCTAGGTCATTCTGAGGATTTCAGAGAGGGAGGGAGCCATATAACATGCAATATCATGTTGATGTATGGCCAGCTGTGAAAAATAAGTTCTCCAATTTTTAAGGCTTTTTAACAAAAGAAATCAATAAAAATTGAAAACCACTTCATTGGAAGCTAGTTATTTCCATAGATCATTGTGATTTTAAAAGGCATTTCTGACACATCAAATGAAATAAGCCGTAGAAAAACCATGTGTCTCAGGTTATTGTACATGTCCTTATAGATAGAAGAAAGTGTTTAACTGAGTTAAATGGAGACAAATATATCACTTTGCTTAATTACAGCTCAGTAAGCCCACCTCCTCTGTGTCATCCTTGTGGTTGTGGCAAGGTCCCTAGGACCCACACTACAGAGCAAATCTCCCAGGAAAGAGGTTTTGTCTTTAGGCTCCCATGATGGTCATTAATGCTGAGAAGTCAGAGAACTAACATATACAGAACCAACTGATGAAGGTTACAGAAGGTTTATGAAATCCTCCTTCATTGGTAGCTGCTACACAATAGCTCAGAAATCATAATTTAGAGCTGAAGAGGCCTGGATTAACCAGTACAGGATGTTAGAAGTACAGTACTTATCATTTTATATTTGATACATGCAAAAGAATATATGTAACTGGGCCAGGGATTTAGCTCAATGGTTTTGCCACCTGCTGCACAAGCTCAAGGACCCGAGTTCGATCTCCGGTACCAAAAAAAGAAAAAGAAAAAAGAATATATGTAGCTTATCTGTATGTTACAAAGTGTTATAATACAATAAACATGTGAACTTCACTCATTTAGGTTATAGAACAATCATTGCTTCCCTGCCACCCTCTACCCTCAGAGGAGCCACTAACCTGGGTTTTACATTAATGTCCCCTTGATATTTAACTCTAATGAATATATTCTTTTGGTTTGTTTTGAACTCTGTTAAAATTATATCATGCTGCATGCAGTCTACTGCCCCTTGCCGCATTCCTGTTTTGTTTTCAGCCATGTAGTTGCAGTTCAATCACGGGAGCATGCTACCACTGCTGCTATAAGCATTCTCCAGCAGTGGACATTTGGTGTGTTTCCAGTCCTTTTTCTATTATGAACTTTTCACTATGTCCATTCTTATACAGATTTCTTTCCATGAACACCTGAGTGGGACTATGGCCTCGGGTCTGTGAGTACTCTTGCCTCACGAGCTAGTGCCACAGTGTATCATCTCCCATTAACAGTGTGTAAGAGCTTCCATTATTAGAATTCTTTTTTTTTTTTTTTTTTGCCAATTCGGTGTATATTTAAATATCTCATTGTGGTTAGGAGTACAGTTCATGGGAAAAGCACGTACTTAGCACATGTAAGGTTCTGTGTTCAATCCCAGCACATTTAAAAAAAAAAAAAAAAAAGACCTGGTGGCCCATGCCTGTAATCCCAGTATTCTGGGAGGCTGAGGCAGGAACCAAGACGCCTTCTCAAAAAGTGAAAAGGGTTGGGGTTGTAGCCCAGTGCCAAGGTCCTGGGCTCAATCCCCAGTACTGTAAAATAAATAAGTTGAAAAAATTTTGGTTCTGATTTGCATTAACCTGAATACTAATAAGGTTAAACATGTTTTTTTTTTAAGAAATACATTCATTGGCCTTTCATACTTCCTCTTTTCTGAAAAGCCTGTTTATGTGTTTTGCCCATTTATCTTCTGGATTATCTTTTTATTGATTTATAGGAGTTGTTTATATGTTCTGGATGCTTTTCCTTTGTTAATTATCTATATTGCAGAAATCTCCCAGTTTGTAGCTTGTCTTTTATTTTTCTTTGTAGTATCTTTTGATGAATAGAAAAGCTCTTAACTTTTTTTGCAAAAAAGAGAAAATAGGCTCCAAGATACAATATGACTTTATCAATGTACAGTTGTTACTAATAACAGCTGTTGTTTATTACAGTTTATTCTGTGCCAGGCATTGTGAAAACCACTTTATTCGTCCTTTAACCCTCAAAACAGCCCTAACAAGTAAATTAATGCTGTCTCCACTTTACAGAGAAAGGCTCAGTGAGGTTAAATGTCCAAGGCCGCACAGCAGCCAGATCTGCTGATTCTGAAGGTCACAATCTTGTGAGTACTGTGTACTTAGCAGCAGGGCCAGGCCAGGGCAGCCCTTTCCCACGACCCTGCCAGGCCTCTCTCACTGCAGTCTTGGTCCCTGCAGCACAGCACCAAGCCACCACTCTTAAGTTTTTCCTTTGGATAAATTGGCCCAAGCTACACCTCTGTCACATAACCATTATCTGTAGTATAAATAGAACTCAGCTTTCTGTTTCAAAACACTGTTCATGTCATTGACAATTTGGACTCAATTCTGAGATTGCAAGTCGCTATTTTTGAGAAGTTATTTTGCACAGCATTTCATCTCAGGGGCTGTTGGCCTGTTTAATCTGGGTATCTCAATTGGCAGAACACTGAGCAGCCCTTGGATTTGATTGTGTGTCTAATCTGCAACTCTGGCTGTTGCCAGAACTCCTTGCCTCCCTCTGTCTCCACCCCCGCTTCCCTGCTCAAAACAAATCAAGGCCTGGCTGATGGCTGGCCTGGAGGAAGGGATGTTTGCCAAAAGAAGAGCCCACAGGCTTCAACCAATTCTCCTTAGGGCAGGGTTGGCTGGCTCTGGCCTCTTCTGTGGATTTCTTAGGAGCAGAAAGGAATCCCACTTGTTCAGTCATCCGCCTGTCCCTCGAACAAGGGTCTGCCCTGCGCCAGTGTGGGGTGTGGGGCCCATGGTTGGGAGTGGAGCAGCCGACCACACCTCTTGCTCCTGTTTACATTCTATAGGGCAAGACAGACAGGAAGCCAGGTTGCAATGATTGAGTTAAAAAGGATGTGTGAGGGGAACCACTGGGCAACCTTCTTTAGATGGTGAGAGCGGGGAAAGTTTCTTGAGGAAGGATGCAGAGCTGGCTGGGTAAAAAGTCCATGGAAGGACATTGTCCCTGGCAGTAGGGTAGCAAGTGCCAAGGTTCTGGGGCCAGAAAAGATGAGAAGCCTATGGCTTGGTCCATTCTGAGGACTGAGTGCACACCTGGATGGCAGGAGCATTGACAAGAGTGACAGATGAGGTGCAGGAAAGGAAGCTGAGACTAGAAACTTTGAGGGCTTTGTGACACTTGTGTTCACAACAAGAGCTGAAGGTCAGGGAGGTAGGGGTTGCCATGTGATCATCAGAAGCATGAGCCCAGCAGGGGTCACATATATAACCTTGAGTGCCTACGGCAGGGGCACCTTTTCAGATCAGGGTGTGTGTGTTAGAGCGGACCTGCAGGGCAGGAACACTGAAGCAAAGACCTACAATAAGCAGTTCTCAAAGTGTCCCTCAACCAATGCCACCAGTGAATTTTTTAGACCTACAAATTCTAGTGCTGTATCCCAGACCCACTGAATCCCCAGAGCACAAAGCACAGGACTTGCACAGTAACAGATGCTCCGTTAATAGCCCTGAATTGCAAGCTGTCCAGTTTTGTTCCAGAATGTGCCTGGGTCAAGATGCCCAGACTTGTGTGGTGGGGCAAACCTCAGCCAGCAGTCATGCCTGCCCTGGCATAGAATGAGGACAGGGCCCAGTTCACATGGATTTAGCTGATTTCAAGGTGCAAAAGGAGAGACAGAACCTCTTCTCTGCAGCTCTGCCAAGTGAAACTTCACACTTGGCCTCCACGGTGCCCTGGAGTAAGGCGTGAAAAGAATTTACATCCCATTGCTGCAAGTTAAAAGAAGTCTTTAAACCAGCTTTGAGTTACCAGGCCAAAAAAGGAAGAAAAGGAGAAGGGAAATTAGGTTATCTTCAACCCCAGTTAACTCAAGACCAGCTGCAGAGGATGTTACTAAATTATCTGCTAAGAAAACCCACTTTGGGGCTGAGAATAAGCCTGAGACTCCATCCAGTCATCCCGCCCCCCAGGGGGGTGTGTGTCCTTTTGAACAGAAAATTCTCCGCCTGAGAACAGCCGCTCACAATACAGAACCTCCTCCACAGCTTTGCTGAGCTGCAGGCCTCGACACTTTAATTGCTCTGATAGAAACAAGTTAATGGGGCTCTAATAAAAATAGAACCCAAATAGGCGTTCGGTCCCCTGGTTTTGCTGCACTGCTAGAATTTCATCTCCATTGGTGTCGGTGGAAATGAACTTTTGTATCAACATTTGAGAGCGCCAACACAAATCTGTGAATGCTATCAATTACAGCCTGGTTTGTTGTGGTTGTGGGGAGCCAGCTCAAATCACATCCCCAAATCTCTGTGGGCAGTCACCTTGGGATGGGGATGGGTCCTATAGCCCCTGCTGCCCTGCTGCCCTGCACTGGTGTAACTGATAGACTCCATCAACTGCTCCTCAAAGCCAATTGGAGTCTTTAAAAATTAAATAAGATGTCAGTTTTTATCTCAGGGGCGGTTTGGGGCAGTATCATTCTGTAATTAGAGGCCTAGGCTCTAGGGTGAGAGTCCCTGAGTTCAAATTCCAGCTTTGCCATTTTAGAGTTGCATATTCTTTCTTTTGTAAACTCTTATTTAACCTAGCAAAATGTTTTCTCAGAGATCTACCTGCCTTGTTTTTGTTTTTATTTTTAACAGCCTCAGCGTTTGCCATAGTCTGGAGATACCATAGTCAACTTAATTACTCACCACAAAGGGTTTGGGTTGTTTATAAATTTTCACAAGGCTGCAGTTACTATTACTATATTTACATTCAGACTCATGTGCCAGGATTTCTGTAAAACACACTACTGGAATAGAATTAATTGATGGCATAAAAGATATGTACAAAATTCTGGTGGCTACTACCAAATTATCTTCCCAGAGGTTGCCTTTTCCTAAAGGAAATGATGTATTTAATTGCAAAAGTAATTCATATTTTTATAAACAGATAAACACAAACAATAAAAAATGAAGTTTAGAACACCCAATAATTCATTACCCCAAAGTGACAACTGTTAACCATATAATCTGTTTGAGACCTTTCGTAGTGCATATGTCTACATATGAATTTCCTATCAAAATGTAGTTATAACAGATTTTCACTAGTAATATGCTTTTTATAGTTAACTATGTATCAAAAAGATCTTTTTAAATCATTAAAAATTCTCCTATGGTGACATTCTAGGTCGTCAATATGATTTGGGGCAAGAAGAGAAAAGCCTATGTGAAGAAAAGAAGGAAGCTTACAAAATTATTTTAAGTCTGTGCTATAGATGTTGATACCCCATGAATTTGTTCATGTAGAAGAATTATTCCACAACTTTGGTTCCTGGATGTCTTTGAGAATCTGATAAAGCTAACTTCCCTTGGTATGTATAAACACAACATTTGTTTATAATTTTCAGGAGTCTATTTCCCCCTCCCCAAGATGTTCAGGAAAAAATCCCTTCTTCTATATGATTGGAGCAAGTTATATATAACCCATAGAGCAGCTAAGAGCCCAGGCTCTCGATTCAGAGACTTCAAATCCTGGACCAAGTACATTCTCTCCAGTCCCTCTGCCTGTGTCCTCACTTGTAAAATCCAAACAGTAATAAGCAGGTTTGGGTTGTTGGGAAATGTTAATGAGTTCATGTGCATAAAATGTTTAAAAAAGGGTCTGGCACACCGTAAGTGGTAATTAAATTTCAGCTCTTATTATTTCCAGTGTTTTGGTTTTGCAACATTTCTAAGTATATCTTTGCACACATATGTGATTATCTCTGAGAGATAAATTCCTAGAGGTGGAATAGCAGTGTGGAATCATTAGCATATTTATAAGATTTTAGATACATAATGCAAACTCCTCTCTGAAGATTCAAATTCCATAATTATCCTAGAATTGGGTTTACAATCCCAAACAAAATAAACAAACAAAAAATCCCATGGAGTTTTCATTAAAAGAGGGAAAAAGTAAACAAATAATTGATCTATGAGTAGGTGACAAGTGCTATGGAGAAAACTAAAGTAAGGATGAGGATGTGGGGGCTAGGACAGAGTAGGGGCTGCAATTCTAAAGAGGACGGTCAGGGAGGCCTACCTGAGAAGGTAGCATTGGAGCAAAGACTCAAGGAGTGGGGACAATGTGAACCCCTGAGGGAGGAGCAGTCCATGTGGTGGGAGTAGCATGTGAAAAGGGCCTGGGGCAGGAACTTGACTAGGTGTGAGGGAGAAAGGGGAGAAAGCAGAACAGGCAGGGGGTGGGACATGTCATGGAGTGTCTGGCAGGCTGAAACAAGTTATACTTTGGGAGTAGTCTTAATTTTTCTAACTCAGATCTAGGAAAAACAAAGTACATATGCAAGGAGACAACTGTTTTCCTTGTTCAATCTATGCTTAAAGGTACTAAAAGGAAGTGACAAAGTCTCAGTGTTCCCCATGTTTTCTGAGTAAAACATAAACATTTCAGATACTCGAGTCTGGTCTTTTTCTCTTAGAATAGTAAGGACAAGAGTAAAATGACAAGACACAAGCCCCTTTTGTTGGTTATAGGGCCAGTTCCTTGCTGGGTGGGCGATTTCGAGGCTCGCAGGGGGATTTAGGTCCAAGATGACAGTGCTGAGGACAAGGATGCCTAAGCTCAAGGCTGCCTCTTTTTCTTCCTGCGCATCATGGCCACAACGCCTCATTCCAGAGACACACCCAGGGACAGAAAGGCCCGCTTGGAGGTTGCAGTTCAGATCACAAGTTCATCTTGGGCACCACTGTGTCTGAAATGAGTGGCCTGGAATTTCCACCCACTTCCCCAAACTGCAGAACCTGTTCCTCAAATAAACCGGCACATTCCAGGGGCTCAGGGGAGGGCCAGAATTTGAGCTGAAATGGTGATAAATGAGGAGAGGCAAATCTCAGTACGGAGTTGAGGCTGGCGGGTGTGCCTGCTAACGCGGGGGTCAAAGACGAGCCCTGGCTGGTGAAATGTCATTGACACGCTGCCCAGTGCTCCCATTGGTTGCTCTACTTGTCAACAATGTGTCACTGATCACCTACTGTGTACAGACCCGGGGCTAGGTGCCAAAAGAGGATATAAAGAAATACATTGGATGCTCTGCCAGTTCCTGCGGGGGTGGGAGGGACATTTTGCACCAAGACAGCCTTGGCTAAGTGCCCCACAAGCCATCCCTTCCCCAAGTTAACACTTATCAGCTGGTTCTCCTTCCTTTCTTCCTTCCTTCGTTCCTTCCTTCCTTCCCTCCTTCCTTCCTTTCTTCCCTCCTTCCTTCCCTCCTTTCCTTCCTTCCTTTGTTCCTTATTCGTTTCATTCTCTCTTCCTCTTCTCTCCCTTTTTCCTTCCGTTCTCCATTCTTTTTTGCAGATGGTAGGTACAGTTATATCATTATAAAATGAAAGTTGATATCATAGATAATTCTTCCTGATAACTGTACCATAATTTATTTTCCTTTTTCAGAAGAATAATAAATGTTTTTTGAAAAGATAAAAAAGTATGAAAACATTCAAATAAAAAGGGGAAATCCTCACCATTTTCATTCCCTATTCTTCTCCTGATGTATTCACTGTTAACAATTTAATGTTTACTTTCCAGATGAGACATTTTTTCCATGCACACATATATTTCTATAGATAGTTTTTATACAAAAAGGAAATATAAACTTCTGTTCAGTTTACTGCTGTGTTCTCAGCTCCTGGCATATGTAGGCATAGATAATATTTGTTGAACAAGTGAATTATGAATTTCTAAAATTTGTGTCTCATTTAAAACTACAGCATGGGGCAGGGATTTAGCTCAGTGGTTCCGGTGCCTGCCTTGAAAGCACAAGGTCCCGAGTTCAATCCCCAGTACCAAAAAAATAAATAATAATAAAAATAAAACTACAGCATGGACAGCCACATTATCTGCCTCATTCTTTTTATGGCTGTGTAGTGTTCCAGAACTGGCTGCTCTCTTGTTCCTCTAGAATCTGTTGTCAGAAGTCAGGCTGATTGTTCAGTATTTGAAGTCATTGCATCCTCATCCTTGGCCTTGCACACTTCTGCATTTCTGGAAGCAAGCGTGATAAAGAGATTACTGACCTCCCACAGATGCCCCCACCCTAATCCTCAGAACCTCTGCATTTGTTAGTTTACTTGGAAAAAGGGACTTGCAGGTGTGATTTGGTTGAGGCTCTTGAAATAGGGGATTATCCTGGATTACGGAGTAGGCTCAATATAATCATAAGGGTTCTTGGAAGAGGGAGGCAAGAGGGTCATAGTCAACCAATGTGATGAGCAAGGAGAGGGAAAGAAAGGAATGCGATGACAGAAGCAGAGAGGTTGGAGTTTCATCGCTGGAAGGAGCCACAGCAAGGAATGCAGGTGGCCTTCAGGAGCTGAAAAGTGAAGAAATGGGTCCTGCCCTTGGCCTTCCAAAAGGAATACTGAAATTTAAGACAGTGAATGGAGTCAGCCTCACATCTAACGACAGATTCTAAATGAACAAGAGAGCAGCCAGTTCTGGAATACTACATAGCCATAAAAGGAATGAAGCAGATGATGTGGATATCCATGCTGTGGATGTGAATGAAACACAAAGTTTAGAACAACAAATATTTTTTATGCCTATCAAGAATTATCTATGATAGCAACTCCCAGCTCAACCATTTTGGACTTCTGACCTCCAGAGCTGTAATATAATAAATTGTGTTGTTTTAAGCAACTCAATTTGTGGTATTTTGTTATAGCACCAATAGGAAATGAATACACCAAGAGACCTGTAGGCGAAGCTGATGGATTTTAGATCATTCAGGCTGCAAGAGCATGCAGTGGATTAGTTTCTTTTGGCTACCAAAGCAAAGTACCATAACGTAAGTGGCTTAAACAACAGAAATGTCTTCTCCCACAATCCTGGAAGCTAGAATCTGAAATCAAGGTGTCAGCAGGGCCACGCTTGCTCAGAAGGCATTAGAGAGAATCCTTCTTTGCCTCTTCCAGGCTCTGGGGTCTCTGGCAATCCTCAGCTGTCCTTGGCTTGTGGATGACCCATTCCAATTTGTTCCATCATATCCACAATGCTTTCTTCTCCCTTTTGTCACTGCATCATTTTCCCTCTGTTCAATCTATCCCTATGTCCAGATTTCCCCTCTTGTAAGCATAGCAGTTATGTTGGGTCAGGCCCCACTCTAATGACCTCTTCCTAACTTGATTGTATCTGCAAAGATCCTATTTCCAAATAAAGTCACATTCACAGGGACCAGGGGTTAAGACTTCAACATATATTTTAAGGACACAATTCAACCCATAACAAACACCTTCCACCAAGAGACAAAATGAGGCTGGTGACAAAACCCCAGGGGCACATTCCTTTAGCCAGGTCCTAACTGAGACTCAAGGACATCTCCTTGGACCACGTGCTCTGAGTGCATTTGGAGGAGGGGCTTACATGAGAAGGAGCTGGTGCAGGGCTCAGCCTCCCCTCAGCGGTCCGTTCTGAGCTCCCTACTGGGCAAAACAGAAGCCCTGGAGTTGTCAGTCATCTGCCTCAGGATCCAATTAACACTTATAGATATTACTTTACTCTTTTTTTTTTTTTTTTTTTTTGATACTGGGGATTGAACTCAGGTCCTTGCGCTTGCACAGCAGGCAACGAAACCACTGAGCTAAATCCCTGGCCCAATAGATATTACTTACTTGTGCTTCTTGCAAGGTCTCTCCTTCATCGCCTTGAGAGGTTTCCAAAGTACTCCTTCCCACTCCCAAGAAGAGCTCAGGTTATTATAGTTTTCTCCCTCACATTGCATTTCTATTGCTTCATGGTGACCCTTAATAAGTGGCACCCGGGAAGCTCCCAGGCCCATCTGCCCTTCAGCCTCACTTTCTTTGTAACTCACGGCTTGGAGAACAAGACATTACCATTTCCTGGGCCTCACTGCTTGGGGAGCCCATGCTTAGACGCTTTCTGGTTTCAAGATGTTGCCCCTGGCCTGCTTGTTCTGAGCCTTCTTGGTTAAGTAAAGGTTTGCTTATACATCCAAATCCATCACCTAGAATATGCCAAGAGCTATACTGTGCTGTTTGCCTGGGCTACTCAGGCTAGTAGGTTCCAAGGAAGCCCTGGACTCTTCGTGGCAGATTCTTTTTCACCTTTGACTTGAGGCATTTTTCTGAGGCCACTGTCAGTCTAAGAAACATTGCAGCAGAGTCTTTCCATTTGGCAGTTCTAGAAATGGCACCTCAGAGGGCTATGGACTGGCCCACACCAAGCACTTTACCTGCCTGAAAGAACCACAGACATTAAAGTGTGAGTGTCCCCCACTGTCCCCTGCCTGCTACAGAGGGCTTTGGCATTGCCTGCTCTCTTTCCTTTCTCTCCTTGGAAGGCACTGCCTTTCGTTTGGGGAGACAGAAAGGAGAAGCACGGTCCCAGGGAAAGCAGTCAATGGCAGCATGTGTGGTGGCAGGCAGCATCGGGGTCGCCATGCCAACCTGCCCATGGACCATGCTAACCTGCCCATGGACCATGCTGTGGGTAGTGCCTCGGCTGCAGGGCACAGGGCTGGCTAGAGAGGGGCAGACATCCACAGATGCAGGGGAGACTTGCTGCAAAAGAGGGTGAGCATCTCATGGCAGCAGTACAGTGTTACAGGAGATGGTGACCTGAGTAGAAGTGGCTGTGGTATATGTACCTGGATCTCCATCATATTCTTCAGAGACATAAGCACTTGCTGGGATTCCACCAGGCTGTTTCTTTGAGACCCTGTCCTAAGACTGCACCACATGGGCCTCAGAGTCTCAGGAGGGTTTCACACACATTACCCACTGTGATCCTCATAACCCTGAGATACTGGTGTTGCTAATATCCCCATTGACAGATGAGAAAACCAAGGACCAGGTAGGTCATGTGACTGGCTGAAGCTCTCGCCCCGCTGGTCTGTATAGAGCTGAGGTTTCAAACCCTGGCCTGGATGTCTCATAGTTTCCTGCTTCCTTGGTGGTGCATGCCCAGAATTGGAATAGTTTAGCTCAGAAATGGGAATCAAATGCTCCATGGTCTGGAATTGGCTAGAATTCTCCATACTTAAGTAACCTACAACCCCAGAAGGAGGTGTCATGTGGAGTCCTCAGAAAGAGTGTGGGAGGGCTGGCTTCCTGGGGAAGGTGTACAGGGGCTGGCTGGAGGTACTACCTGGACAAGAGAGCAAGCCCAGTGTACTCTTGGCTTTGCAGTTCTTTCTCCATTGGCCTAAGGACAGAGGACACTATCCTCCCTGACTCCCATCCTTGAGTGTTGCTGTAGCAGGAAAGGAACTCCTTCATGTGGTTTCTTCCCCTCTTCCTGCTTACCATGTCCTCGGGTCTGCAGCCTGCCCAGCCAGGATGAGCAAGCAAGTCCTTTTCCTCAGTCTCAGTTTCTCATCTGTCAGCAGCACCACAATGGGCTGTATTTTCTAGTGTGCTCACGAGTGTCTGTAGGAGATGGTGGGGTGGAGGGTTTAGTCCAGCACCTGAACTAGGTAAGTGGCCAATGGTAGTTGTTGTATCAGTATTCTTGTTATTGTAATATAATTACATTCCAATAGAATATAAACTTCAGGGCAAGGCAGACACCCGACTCTTCCATTCACTTCCCTCTAGAAGATTAAAAACAAACAGAAGAATACTAAATCAGGAGCCGAAGACTCGGGTTCAAGTCTTAACTTTGCCATGTATTTATTCAATCAACCATTGACTAAGGATTGAGTTCCTACAATGAGGTCTGGGTTGGGTGCTAGTGTCAAACATGGCAGACAAGGCCCCCAACCTTGTGGAGCTCAGAGGCTGGGGAAGAGATGGCATTCAGAAAGTAAACACACATGTCTAGGGGCTGGACATGTAGCTGAGTGATAGAGCACTTACCTAGTAATCTTGTGTGAGACCCTGGATTCGAACCCCAGTACCACAAAAAAAAAAAAAAAGTCCTGGGCTGCCAACTTACCTCAGTACAGAAATAGAGGACACAGCAAATCAGTGACCTGCAGTCCCAAGACTGGGGCCCCCTGGCCAGTTGGTGAACCATCCTGCTGCCCCTCCAGGATGCCCTGCTAAGACCATCACTTCCTGCTTCTGTAGATTAAGGTTTCAAGTTTCCCTGTTTCCCTCACTGGAGACTGGGGTTGTCCTTAAAGTTCAGGCTGGATTGTCTAGGCCCCTTTGTTGATCTCTCTGTCTTACTGTAGGCTTATTAACTATAATAATGTCAAAGTGGTGATGAGCAAAACCAGTATTCTGCATTATCATCAACTCTAATATGGTATGAAAAGATCTGTGATTTCTAACGGAGCAAAGACACTCATGCTGCTAATCCTACTGTAGTTTGTTGCCTAGAATATATGTGAAGCAGATTGCCATGGTTTGAATCTTGATGTCCCCCAAGGGCCCATGCATTAAAGGCTTGGTCTCCAAGGTGGTGCTATTGGGAGGTGGTAGAACCTCTAAGAAGCAGGCCCTAGCTGAGTGTGGTGGTGTGCGCCTGTAATCCTAGCACTCTGGGAGGCAGAGGCAGGAGATTGCAAGTTTGAGCCCAGCCTGGGCTATTTAGTAACATAGTGAGACCTTAAATTAAAAAATATAAAAATGGTCTGGGGATATAACTCAGGGCAAAGGGCCTGGGTTCAATCCCCAGTACTGAAGAAAATAAAAAAGAGGTAGGTCCTGCAACATGGGGGAGTGAATTCAGTGCCTCACACAAGCTCATCTTAGAGTTGTTGAAGATAAAGAGGGCTTTAAGTCACTGGGGGTTCCTCTTGAAGCAGATGATGAAACGTCTCCCTCTCTTTGTTCTTTTTTGCTTCCTGCACCTGAGGTGAGTGGTTTTGCTCCACCACACACTGCCACCATGATGAGCTGCCCAGAAGCAGCAGGGTCAACCAACCACAGACTGGAACCTCTAAAACTGTGAGCCAAAATAAACCTTTTCTCTTTATAAGTCAATTATCTGAAATATTTTGTTATAATGACAAAAAGCTAACACAGAAATGCTTAGTTGCAGTTAGAGGTTTGTAAAAGTCTGCAAAAAAAAAAAAATGTAGGTCTGATTATTATTTAGCTATGGTGAGGCCAGCAGATGAGGAGATGACAGACACAGAGAAGATAGTTTGTTACTCATAGATCCCCATGAGGAGGAGGCACACCATGCTGTGCCATGCAGGGGCACAGTGGGAGGCACCAAGGAGGGTCAGGAGGCAGAGAGAACAGAAGAAACACTGGGAAGGAGCTTTTATTGTGATTTCAGTGATCATGGATGAGACAGCATAAGCAACTTTAGGGCTGGATTGATAATTTCAGTGGGCATAGGTATAGGGGCCTTCTCTGCTGTCAGGTACCTGACCATGGGCAACTAGGACAGGGGAATAGCAGTTATAGTGTAAGAGCCTGCTGCAGGTGGGAGTTGTGGAGCATGGCTTCTGGACTGGCTAGCTGACTCATTTACTATCTGGAGAAACTGACTAGGCCTGGAGGAGTAGTCTCTCCACAGTAGCAAAGCCTCACATATCGAAACATTGGAAACACATGGAAAAGAAATCCATCCAAATTCACAGACCCCCTGAATTTTATCAGTGGCTACCAGGTTAAAAATCTTATATTAAAAAAGTCCCTGTCTGAGGATGGCAGCATTTAAGCCTAAGTCAGAGGTCCCAAACCAATGCCTTCCAAGGTCCTTGGAAGGTGACATCAGTGAATTATATAAAGGCAGGAAGAGGCGGGGACTGTGGGCACTGGGGTGTTCATATCCAGAAGACCAGCTGCTTCCAGCTCTAGCCAGGGGATACCAAATGTTACCAGATCTTCTGAGCTTTCAGGGAAAGCCACACATATCTAGATGGTCTCTTTGTGTTTCCTGATTTTTATAGTTTTTAAATAAATTAATGTATAAATAAATATACTTATCTCTGGGTTGCAACAGGTCTGGGGTCACTTGCCAGCCCTCTACCTTGGTTTGTCCCCAACCCAGACTTTCCGACTTCCCCAGGGTCTGTCTCACTGACAGAGCATCTCTCATCTTGCTGCAGGGCACAGTGGCTCCTCTGATTCTAGGATTGGTTTCTTTTGCCTGTGGGATTAAATCTCAAATATTCTCCCAGGCTTAATTTCCCCATGACTGTGGTATTCTAGGTAGTGAGGACAGGATGTGGAATAACACAGCTCAGATTTTTTCCAAGACCCCACCACCACCACCACCAAAGCTTTGCAAGCTTTGAAGTTTAATCTCAGCTTTGCCTCCTTAGCCCCTAATGTTCTCTGACCTTGAATTTGTTGACGTGTACAATGGGGCTGAGGATAGTTGCCACCACCTAGGGCTGTTGTGCCCGCTGGAGGAGAGGCCTCAGGAGTGGACCCTACCAGAACTGCTGAGTGCTATGAGCCAGAGTCTCGTGAGCCTTATCTCACTGGGCCTCACAGCAACCCTCTGAGGTCAGTGTGGTTGTTAATCCCACTTCAGCGATGGGGAACAAATGCAATGATGATGGAGTCACTTACCCTGGATGAGAGGCCAGAGCAAGATTGGAACCAGGCACGAAGTCTGGCTCCTGAGCCTCTTGATCAACCATGAAGCTGAGCTGCCTCACTTCAGAGCTCTTATTTTATAGACGGGGAAATGAAGCCCCAGAAAAGGACTGGACTTGATCAAAGTCAAAGACTAAGACAAAAGCCAATCTTACCAGCCCTAGAAGCCCTCGATCTGGCTCAAAGCTACAGAGACCTAAAAAGTGGACTAGATGGATCAGAGGCTTAATCTTAAAATCAAAAGTGTCTTTACTCAGCCCCAGGCCTGTTCAAGAGGAGACTTGCTTTTGTTATGTGGCAAGCAATGATGGATAGGATGGAAAGTGGTGAGGAAGGAGGCACGGGACAGCTCAGTGCTCCTTAGGAAGACACGTGGAGTTGCAGGGGTAGGAGTAGTATCTCAGGGAGGAGCAGAACAAAGCCTTCTTTGGCTCAGGATGCACTAGGCTTCAACAGTGTCCTGTGGAGCCCTTAGTTTCCTCGTCAGTGTGGTTCTGCCTTCTGCTCCCCTCTGCCTTGGGGTGGCTCACTACGACATGAGTGGGCAGGCTGGGGTTAGTGCTGTGGCTCAATAATAAAAAGACAATCCAATTTTTTTAATGAGCAAAAGATTTGAACAGAGACTTATAAAAGAAGATCGAGGACCTGGGATTTAGCTCAGTGGTTTTGCCACCTGCTGTGCAAGCACAACGACCTGAGTTCGATCCCCGGTACCAAAAAAAAAAAAACAAAACAAAACAAAAAAACCCCAAAAACTAAAATTAAGATTTCTTGGGCCGGGGATTTAGCTCAGTGGTTTTGCCACCTGCTGTGCAAGCACAACGACCTGAGTTCGATCCCCGGTACCAAAAAAAAAAAAAAAAGAAAAGATCAATGGATGGCCAATATGGACAAGTTACTATCCATCAGAGAAATTTAAACTATAACAAAAAGCTATACTGTACTTGTCATGGTTTAGTTCTGAAATGCCACCGAAAGCCTCATGTGTTTGGAAGATGATTGAATTATGGGGGTGCTATAGCTGGCTTGCTGTTAGGAGGTAGCGTCTGGTCAGAAGAGACAGGTCACCAGCAGTGTGACCTGGAAGGGTGTATCCCCTCCCTGGCTCCTCCCTTCTCTCTCTGCTTCCTGGCCACCAGAACATGAGCAGCTTTTATTCCACCATGTCCCTCTGCCACACTGTCTTCTGCCTTGGAGCCAGCTGACCATGGACAGTAAGCATGAGCTGAAATAAACCTCTCCTCCTTTAAGCTGGTGTCGAATATTGTCTCTCAGTAACAAGGAAGGTTACCAACAGAATACATTCACCAACCAGAAAGGATAAAATCGAAGACTAACAAGAGCCAGGCATAGTGGTGCAAGCTTACAATCCAAGCGTCTCCTGAAGCAGAAATATTTCAAATTCATGCCCAGCCTGGGCAACTTAGTAACTCCATGAGACCCTGTCTTATAAATAAAAAATAAAATAAGAGGGCTGGGGATTTAGCTCAGTGGTTTGGTTGCCTGCCTCACAAGCCCAAGGTCCCAAGTTTGGTAACAACAAAAATAATAATAATAAAATAATAAATAAATAAGTAAAATAAGGGGTGGGAATGTAGCGTAGTGTGAAAGGCTCAAGACAACCCCCAGTACTGAAAAAACAAAACAACTGACGAGACTACGTGTTGGCAAGGATATGGAGCTATTGGTCCTCTCCTAACTGGATTGTGGGAATGTGAAATGGTTTGACCACTTAGGAGAAAGATCAGACTGTACCTATGGGTAAAAAAGTAAAATCAAAGGACAAAGCAGATTGAAACAACTCCAAAATATTAGGTTGAGAATACATGATGGACCTATTACTTGTCATGTCCACCTCAAGGAAATTTTGACCCTGTGCAGATGTACATTCTTCTCCCAGCATATTTTGAAACCTCACCAAGCCCAAACTCACTACATCCTGGAGTTTATGTGGTGAAGACTATAGTTTTAAGGCAGATCATTTTAATCCTATAGAGAGTCACCAAGGTCACCTCACCCAACTCCCTTCCTTTCCTGAGAATTGTTTTACTCTTGTCCTTCCCTTCCTATCTTAGAATTCCTTTATAAATATCCTCTAAGTTACCCAATCCCTTTCTTACAAGAGCTTGCTACCCCACCTGCACCACTCTAAATTCTTGAGAAACAGCAGATGTAATCCCCCTCCCCACATGCAGTTTTTATCTTTAAAATTTGTTTGAAATCTGTATAAGTCTGAGCACATATTCAAGTCAGCTGAGCTGAAGCCAGCACTCTGCTCCTGGGCCTCCAGAACTGCAAGCTAAACAAAGCTTTTTAAAAGTTATACAGTATGTGGTTCCGCCACCTGCCTCACAAGCACAAGGTCCTGAGTTCGATCCCTGGTACCAAAAAAAAAAAAGTTAGATATCTAAGAATTTTAAGAGCAGAAAATATAAAACCTTCAATAGCTTCCCATCTCCAACCACATCGAGCCCTTATCCCATCCTTCACGGCTCTTCACCATCCAGTGAGCTCTATGCGTGTGTCATAGACACATTATGTACCCCTATAGTCATAGCCAGCAACTTGCTCTTTGGTGAGCACAGTTCGAGCTCTTCATGGCACCCCCTCCCAGGGAATTGCACATCTTTCTTTGCTGCAGTGTCTTCCCTACCTTCTCCACCTGTTAAATCCTCTTCTAAATGCCAGTCACCTCCTCTGTGAAGCCTTCCTTGACTTTCTTAAGCAGAGCCAAAGTGTGTCCCTGCTGGGTTTCCCAGTGCCCTCACAAAGCACTTGTCAAACTGTGTGACTCTGTACAATGGTCTCCCTCTCACTAGAAGCTGCTCAAGCCTGAGTTCCTATCCTCCTTCCTTTCTGAATCCCACAAGCTTGGTACACTGCCTGGCATAGGGCAAAGCTCCATGCACATTTGTTGAATGGAGACATTTAAAAACAAATCCGTCCTGGGCCAGGGATTTAGCTCAGTGGTTCTGGTGCCTGCCTTGCAAGTGCAAAGTCCCAAGTTTGATCCCCGGTACCAAAAAAAAAAACAAAAAAAACACAAATCCACCCTATAGTCTGCTTACAAATTTAAGTCAAGTCATACCCAAAGGTAAACAAAGATGATATCTAAGATTTAACAAATCAATAAGTTAATATTTTTTTAAAACTCAATTTCTATTCCATTTTTAATACATAAAATAATTTTATGAATGTAATCATTTTTCCTCTTTTTTTGCATAGAGTTCTACTCATTTTCTGAGGAGTCTTTTTGTGAGTGGCTTTAATTAATTCATAAACGTTCATATAACAAGTTCATAAAGCCAGACTTGCCTGAGGCTTTGCTTGAAGAACTGGATTCCCCTTATTGAATGAACTTGGTTTTTAATGACAAAATTTTCTTTTTATTTTATTATTAAAATTATATATATACTTTTGTATATACTTTCGTAAATTAAAAATGACAAGATATATATAAATAAAACAATATAAAAAATAAAACAAGATAAATATAAAGAAGAGACTAAAAATTCTCCTAAAATCCACCACCCTAGCTGGGCATGGTAGAGTAATCTACTATAGCCCTAATACTCAAAGGCTGAGCAGGAGGCCAACCTGAGGGACTTAGTGACTATTTCAAAACAAAAAAAAATTAAAAGGGCTGGTATATACCTTAGAGGTGCAGCATCCTTGGGTTTCATCCTCAGTGCTAGGGAGGAGGAATGGGGGAATCCACCACTTAGACAGGGTCACTCTTAGCATTTGGTAACCCAATTGCACCAACAGAGCCCAAGCTGCCTCTTACACTGATCTGGTGGGTTAGATTTCTCAGGATTTCACATTGGCCTTCTACACCCTGCCTGACTGCTGAGCCTGGGCACACAGAAAGCTAAGACCCTGTCTTGGTGAACAGACAGCCTGACCATCAATCATGGCTCTCAGCTGCAAAATTCACAGAGCTGGGTTCAAAGAAAAGAAGGATGGGGAAATATCTGCAGAGTAATCACTGCAGTGAACAAGTTTGAAAATCGTACTCATTTTTGAAAACAGGATTATTAAATTAACCAAAGGGAACACACTAGACCCAGCAGAGCTGAGTTTCCAAATGTCTTTTTAGAATAATTAACCCCAGCCAGCAGGGACTGAGCACTTCCACCACAAGTGGGAAATGCAGCAGGGCTGCGAATGGGAGGAAGGCCCTGAATGTGTGGAAGGAGGGCTTGGGGCAGAGGCTGTCCCATGAAGCCAGGCGTTTCTACCCATGAGGAGGCTCTTCGGCACAGTGGTTAGGAGCGTGGGCTCGGAGACCCCTGCTACAGTAGGCTTTGGGGAACCACAGCCCAGCTGCAACATTGCCAGGAAATTTCCGAACTTCCTCATGCTTGGCTTTCTCATCTATAAAATGGAGGTAATCTAAGGCTGAGGCAGGGGAATCACAAGTTTGAGTCCCACCAGGCAACTTATCAAGGGCCTATCTCAAAATTTTAAAAATAAATAAAAAGGGCCAGAGATGTAGCTCAGTGGTAGAGCAGCCTTGGGTTCCATCCCCAATACCACAAAAGAGAGGAGGGATATAATGTAAATTCCTACTTGATAGGATTGTGGTGGCAAATATACAGACCATTCTAGTTGATTAGTGATCCACGTAAATATCTCAGGCTTGTGAGAGGTTATTGTGGTGGTTCTTTTGATGAGTGAGATGGAAAGAGGGCAGTTGTATATTCATGAGGGTCACCCATCAATTCTGGAATAGGATGGCACTGAGCAAGGTCACTGGGATGGTTTGGGACTTTAAACCAGACTCTGATTGACTACAGACGAGAAATTACATAATGATATTTGAAGCTTGCAAAGCTGGCTTCCAGAGCTTCTGAAAAAAATAGATTGCTCCTGGTAAACAACCATAGTCACTACTGTGGGAATAATGTTGCCCGAAAAACCACTCCCCCTCACTCTTTCCCCTTCCCTGATGTACACCCAGCACCCACTGGGCCAACAAGGTACTGGATCCAGTGATGAGGATGCTGGCTCTGGGGGCTCACGGCTTCCTAGACACTCATCACTCAGATGCCTCTTTGTCCCATTGCCAGCAGGATGGGTCCTGTCCTGGGAGGGCTTTGATGCAGATCTGGCTGTGCCTCCAGGGAGGGGCATCTGCAGAACAGATGTCAGTTGTCCTGGTTCCAAGAACAGTTATGGTGATTGGAAACTGATGAAAATACAGTGCCCGGTGATGCTAAATCAGAGGAAGTGGGAGATGATGAGGTTTGGAGAAACTCATTCTTCCAATTCTCAGGGTCCTATGATGGAGGAAGAGGAACCTAGTGTCACGATTCTAGAAGTCTAGGACTCTTTCCAGAGGCTTGTGGAACAATCTCCAGCAGAGTGGGCCATCTGCAGTGAAGCCAATGGGGAAGGGCATTAAAGACACAGACTCTCTTGTGCCTTCCTCCTCCCCCTGGGAACCCAGGCTCCCAGGATCAGCGCTCAGGGACTTTGTAAGCCACAAGGTCTCCTGATGATTCTGAGAACCATGGGAGTGTGGAGCTTATAGTGCAGGGAGGACAGAGATGCCTGCCTTCGGGATTTATGTGCCAACAATTGCCAAATGCCTTAAATTCCAGGGAAAAGGGGAGAGTTCAACCCAAATCGCAATTTCTGCAATTACTTAAGAGTTTTCATTTCATTTTCTAGTTTTAAGCAACTGCTAAATTCAACTGTTGCCCACTTTATGGATGTGAAAACTGAGATGAAGGGATCTAGTTACTGCATACAGGCCAAGCAACTCTGCTTCTTTTCAGCATTTACTGTCCCTGAGTCCCCGAGCTGATTGCTTTATACATACTCATTTAATCCTCAGAATGACTCAACGAGGTGAAGAGGAGGAAAATGATGCACAGAGAGGTTAAGCAACTTGCTTGATGTTCCAGGACAGGGGTCCTGCTCCCAGCCCTAACTTTAGATCTAAGCTCTTTCCCACTCCTTTGGGTGACCAGGAAGAAGAAAATGATTGTCACTATATTTTCAGCTATGAGACCCAGAAGAGTCAACACAAATCTGCTCAGTGGTGAGTTCTCAAATCCCCCTCTCACCCAGAACATGCACACACCTCCCTCCCCATCCTCTACCCGCCCATGCTCACACCAGGGCAAGGGCCAGGGGTGGCCTTGGACTTTCTGCTGCTGCTTCCCTGAAAATCAGGAGCCTGTGGAATGTGTCAGCAGGCTTGGCAAGGAGGAGACTGTGCTTACAAGGTGTTCTTGTGGGTGGGAAGTGGGGACAGACTATGCTACACACCCGGAGAGTTGTGGGGATGGGGGAGAGGGGAGGAGAGCAGAGAATGGGGCTGGGGGGAAGGAGCTGCCCTTGGCCCTCTCCAGGGGACAGTGTGGTCAGTTTCTGGCAGCAGCATCTGGGTGCCTGCAAGAGGTGAGCAATAGGTCGTAAATAATGTAGCAGTTAGCAGCTTCAGAAGAGACCTACCTGGGCTTGGAGGCAGGAGACTGGGAAGGAAGCCCACCCTTGACTGGAGGGCTGGGTGGTCCCCCCTTGGGAGGTCTGTTTCCACAGTATCGCTCAGGGCACCCATCCTAGTCACCAGCCACTATGAGGGTGACAAGCAGGCTGAGAATATTGGCCACAGGAAAGCCTCCCCCAAAGGTGAGGCAGTGCTGTAGGGAGAAAAGAAATTTTATTTTTTCCTCTCAGACTGGGGTCTTGTAAATTTGACTTACAGAGAGAAAAATAGCCTGGTGGTAATGCAAGCCTGTAATCCCAGCACTCTGGGTGGCTGAGGAAGAAAGATCCAGAGTTTGAGCCGAGCCTGGGCAACTTAATGACTTAGTAAGACCCTGTCTCAAAATAAAAATTAAAAATGTCTGGGATGTGGCTCTGGGCAAAGGTCCTGGGTTCAATCCCCAGTATCAAAGAGAGAGAAAAGATCATTCACCTATGCATCATGCAAGCCCATGCAAATACTCATTGAAGAATAACTCAAAAGGATGGGTAAGACTCCAGACTGTAGAGCATCCAACAAGACATTTTTAGAGAAGAAGAAAAAGGGAAAGGACCTGACGTCTCTAGAAGGCAAGTTGTAGGAAGGTAAATGTTGGGGGAAATAATGGAAGATAAGGCAGTTAGTAAAGCTTGTGTGGATTCCTCAGTGCCCTCTCTGGGTGGGAAGGGTCTAGGGCTTTCTCTATTCACTAGCCTCTGTCCTTCCTGGTTGGGGGGAAGACAGGACACCTTTACAAATGTTCATCCTGCTTTAGGCAAATAAGGAGGGGGTACATAGCTTTTTGTGTATGCATTTCTTTTCAGTTGTGGTGGCCTCAAGCTAATCTATGTGTCAAAGTGGCATGTTTGAGGCTGGCACACTTTGGCATTATCGTGGTACTAATATTAGAATTCATGTACCATCTGGAAAGACAGTAGAGCATAGTGGTTGAGAACAGAGACTCTGGAGCCACGCTGCTTTATTCACACTTAGTTACTAGCTGTGTGAGTAGGTCAGTGCCTCACTTTTCCTATCTGTAAAATAGGGATGGAGACAGAACCCATTACATGGGGCTGTTAGGAGAAATGAATGGGTTAAGGATGCTCACACTTGGAACAGTACTGATGTCTTAATCACTTTTCCTTCATTGAGACAAAATACCCAACATTCACAACTTAATATAGGACGAGAAGTTTATTTTGGCTCACAGTTTCAGTCCATGGTCAGCTAGGTCCAAGGCAGAAATAGGATGACAGAGAGCCATGGTGGAGGAAAAGGTGTTCAACCATGGCAGCCAGGAAGCAGAGAGAGAAGGGAGGAGCCAGGGCTAAGAATACACCCACCCTTCCAGGTCACACCCTCAGTGACACACCTCCAGCCAGACCCCACCTCCTGCACCCCCATGATCCAATCGCTCCAAAAGCCCCACCCCTGAACAATGAGTCTTTGGGGAGACTATCTTGATATAGTCCATAATAATACAGCAACGTGGAGAAGTATACAATGGCTGGCTATTCCCTCCCTTGACACATCGGCATCATCATAGTGCTTATATGATGGGCTGTTGGACTGGTTTTGGGGATGGCTGAGGAGCCTATCTGGCAGTTGGCCCTAATGACTATGAAGCAGCAGGTGTGGCATCCAAAGATGGCATACAGGTCAGAGGCCACAGGTGGTGACAGAATGCTGATGTCTACCTGCCTGGCATCCCTGCTTGCTTACCAACATGTGGCTCCCCTCCCTAGAAAGCCCTTCAGGTTCTTCTCTGTAACCCTCAGCCCACCCCAAATCACCAACAAGTTAATGACTTGGACTTAGGACCAAATTCTGACCTACTTCTAAACCTCCCAGTTAGGCCTCTGGTGTTAAAATGCAGCACCATACAAGGGCTGGGGATTTAGCTCAGTGGTTTTGCCACCTGCTGTGCAAGCACAAGAACCTGAGTTCGATTCCCAGTACCAAAAAAAAAAAGCAACATCACATTTTCTCATGTCTGTCCTGATAGTAAATGGGGTGCTTACAGCCATAATCCAATTCAGCCATTAGTTAATAAGTGACTACCAAATGTGAGATGTGATCCTTTGGCACCGGGGATGGGGCACTTAATGTTACTTTTTTCTTATTGTGGCTATAAAAAATAATTCCCACATGAGTGCCTTAAAACAACATACATTTTAAAAATAGTTCTGAAGGTCCTAAGTCTGATGTGGGTCTCACTGGGCTAACCCTGACGTCAGCAGGGCTCCATCCCCTCTGATGTTCCATGGCAGAATGCATGCCCTTGCCTTTTCCAGCTTCTAGAGGCTGCCTGCCTGCCATGGCCCATGGACCTTTTCTCTGTCTTCAAAGCCAGCAATACTGTCAACCAAATCCTTCTCATGCTGCCATTTCTCTTCCACTCTTGCTTCCCTCCACTTCTAAGGACCCTTGTGGTTACACTGGCCCCACTCAGATAATCCTGGATCATCTATTTTAAAGTCAGCTGATTAGCAACTTTCGTTCCCCACTGCTAAATAACATAACTATTATGGTTTAGATCTAGAATATCCCACAAAAGTCTCATGTGTTCCAAGGTGGGGCTTTTGGAAACTGATCAGATAATGGGGGTGATGTGCTTATCAGTGGATTGATCCTTTGATGAGTTCATAGCTGAATGTGCTGTTAGGAGGCAGGGCCTGGCTAGAAGAGGTCACTGAGGAGGTAGAGATCCATCTCCTTCCCTGGCTCTTCCCCTCCCTCTCTGCTTCCTGGTTGTCTTGAAGTGAGTAGCTTTCCTCCACCAGTCCCTTCCTATGATGTTTCTGCCTTGGAGCCAGCCAACAATGGACTGAATTTCCCAAAACCATGAGCCAAATTAAACTTCTCCTACTTTTTTTTTTTTTTTTTGTACCAGGGATCAAACTCAGGTCTTTGCGCTTGCACAGCAGGCCTCAAAACCACTGAGCTAAATCCCTGGCCCCTAAACTTCTTCTACTTTAAGTTGTGGGTGTCAGGTATTTTGCCCCAGCAGCAGGAAAGTGACTAATGCAGCAACATATTGATTCACACGTTCCGGAGATTAGGACTTGGGCTTTTGAGGCTGGCAGGCATTCAGGCATTCTGCCCAATAGAGGTACTAATACAGTATTTGTTTATTGCCCATGGTATGCCAAGCCTGCATTGACACTTTACAAATATTCACTCATTCATTCATTTACTCAACAAATACTGGTGGAAGGCTCCCATCTACTGAGCCCATACTAAGTATCAGGCCCACAGCTGTGTCTGAACAGTGAAAAAGACACAGTCTCTAGGACAGGGGATGTAGCCCAGTGATACCAGTAGTAGAACACTTACCCAGTATGTCCAAGGCCCTGAGTTCAATACCCAGTTGAGGGGACAGGACACAGTCCTTACCCTCAGGAAGTTCATTGTCTAGGGTAGAGATAGATCTGTACCCAGACAACACTATTTAACATTAAAGAAGCTGAGCCCTTTACATCTTTTTATGTTTCTTCCTCTGGAAAATCAGAAAAATAAAGCCATGCCTAGCTTTGTAAATACTGAAAAAATTACATAAGCTATATCTGTAAGTAATGCCTTTAGCATGATGCCTGGCATAGTTGGTGGTAAACTGTTGTTATGATTAGTCATGCTATTGAAAAGGAGCACCAAGAAGGGGAATCAGGGAATCAGGGAGGCTACTGAGGCCTAAACTGACAGCTAAGAGATGAGCAGGATTAGCCAAGGGAAGTGTGAGAAGAGGAAGGAAGAGGACCCAAGGCAGAGAAAAATGTACATGCAAAGGCTCTGCAGTGAGAAGCTACCTCGATCTTCATGACACCACAAAGCCTCACCAAATTTCTTCCTGCCATGTCCATGAATTATGCTCCCCCACCCAGGTCAGGAAACCACAGGCCATGGTGCCTTCTCAGAACCCAGTTCTAAGGTGGCTAGATGTCTCACTGCACCCCAAGCTCATCACAAACATCCTTCCTGCCCCGACACTTTGTGGCTGGACCCATGCAATTCAATAGCCACTAATCAGTGGGCTTCAATGGGCACCAAAGTCCAGGCTGGGCGCTCCTCAGTTGTCAACTCACTCACTCCTCAGCTTTATCATTAGACCCATTTGAGAGATGAAGACATTCTGCAAAGTTTGGATACTTGCCCAAGGCTGGTAGATAGTGGGATTATCTGACCCTGGGCCATGAAGCCTGCACAGGCTAACAGTCTTTGATGGCTCAGCTCCATCTGTGCCTGCAGGCTGGACAGTGAGGAAGATGGAATGAGGTAGCATCTTACAAGGACACCTGGTCTACCCTTGAGTCAAGGAACAGATGAGACCTAGAGCCTGAGGCAAGGAACAGGACAAAGGCCAGAGGACTTATTATAAAGAGCAGATGCCCTCCTTCCCCAGGGTAAGTTGCAATGGCAGTAAGGTCCAAGAAAAGAAAGGACAAATTGGCTTAGACACTTAAGGGAGGATTCCAGACCATGTCTTCCCATCCCCTGCAGAGCCTAATCCTTCCCCTCGATCACAAACATCTGACCCAGATCTACTGCAGGAGCCAGAGGATCCTAGCTGTGGATGATATCTTAGCTCATCTGTTCTTTGGCTAGAGACAAAGCTGTGCTGACAAAAACACTCCTGTGTAGAGGTCTTGATGTATACTGGTGGCTGCTGCCCCTTCACCTTCAAAGTTAGCAATACCAGACCAACGGTTTCCTTTAGGGAGCACTGACCTGTCATGATGTCTAGCCTAAGGTTCTTGGCATTGAACCTCTTTTCTTTTATGAAATCATGCTGACAACAGATGATGTTGAATGTGTACATGGGGGGGTGGGCAAAATAAATGATTGGCTTCTGAACAGCAAGGAAGTAACTCTCTCTAGGCTTGGGTTGCTCAAACCCTGCATATTCCAAAGAAAAAACTGGTCCTTCAAGATAACCTCTGTGACCTTGGATATCCTACCTGATGACTGTTTTTGTATTTAGGAGGCCTTGAGCCATATTTAATCAGTTGGGCTTCTGGGGCCCTAGAGAATGAGTGGCTAAGGTTAGTCTTATGGGTGCTACTTGCCTACATGAATGACCTCAACAGCAAGGCTCCAGTGAGCTCTCCTGGTGGTAATACTTTGCATGCATTGCCATATATTACTGCTGGAAGAATTAATGTGTTCCTGTGTGACTCCCCAGGAGACAGTTGTAAGGTTACACCTGGTATCTCCTGAACTTTTTTCACACACCTTTTCTCTTTACTGATTTTGTGCATATGCATGTGTGTGTGCATGCGTGTGTGTGTGTGTGTGTGTGTGTGTGTGTTTCAGGCTGGCCTCAAATGTGTGGCAATCTTTCTGCCTCAGCTTGCTGAATGCTTGGATTATAGACATGCACCACCATGCTTGGCTCTGATTTTTGACCTGTATTTTTTCACTGAAATAAACACTAAATATGAATATAATGGCTTTCCTGAGCACTGGGGGACCATCTAGCAAATCATCAAGCCTAATGGTGGCTTTGGGGGCTCTCAGCACAGGATCCAAAGTCAGTTCCTCTGTTTCTTTACAGGTGCTTCTTGACTTACGATGGGGTTACATCCCCACAAACCCATAAGTTGAAATATCAGGAAAGCCTCAGAGCACCATGTTCCAGAAGGGTGGCAGCCTAGGGAAGTTGTTCCTCAGGATTTGGTTCATAGGCACTGGACCCCTACAGCCAAGAGTGAGGAAGCCTGGCTACTACTGCTCCCACTGACAGCAGACCTTGGCATCATCCATGTGGCACTGGTTTTAGGCACATGCAGAATGCCAGAGTTGGGGGTCAGGAAGGCTTCCACCCAGATTTCAGAAGGAGGCCTAGGAGGCCAGGCAGGATGCCTGAGAGAGCAATGTGTGAAGCTGTGAGTGTGAAACTGAAGGTTCACTGGCGACCCAAGAAGTTTGGAGAAGCCAGGAGTGTGTACTGTCTGAGGAAAATTGCAAGGAGGGAGCAGAGCTGGCCCAAGAGAGAAGCCATGGAAGCTACAGCAGTGGGAGCTACAACCACCAGAAGTGCAATAGAGGCGGAGGCACACAAGCCCTTTGGAGCTCACAACTTGCCACACAGATTGCCTAGGATGCTGGAAATGGAACTGTGGGATTTAATGTTTGTCCTACTGGATTTTGGACTTGCCTTGGTCCCATTCCTTTGTATCTCCCTATTTGTACCTTTTGGAATGGTACTGTTTATCTTATACAATTGAAAGTGTTTAACTTTCTTTTCATTTGTACAGGGGCTTGCAGTTAAGAGTTTGCCTTAAATCTCAGAGGAGACTTGGACTTTTCGCCAATGCTGAAACTGTTAGGACTTCGGCAACTCTCAGAGATGGACGAAATGCATTCTGTGTAAAGGAATGTGCAGGAACATTTGAGGGGCTGGGGGTGGAATGTTATGGTCTGGGTCTAGAATTTCCCTCAAAGCCTCATGTGGTCATAAGTAGCTGGATCTGGAGCGTGTGGAGCTGGGATTGATTCATGGTGCAATGCTAGGCTCAAGGGCACTAGGATTAAGGGTGTGAGCGCTGCCCACTCTAAGTAGTCTGAAGGAGAGAAGGGGCAGGGAGGCGCTGTTAACTCTCTGTCGCCTTTGCTGCCTCTGACCCCATGTTGTTTGTCCTCTGATGCCTGTTTGCCATGCCAGGCTCAGAGCCAGCTGATTATGGACTGAGACCTCTACAAACTGTAAGCCAGATAAATCCCTTCCCTTCTAATTTTGGGCGTCAGGTATTTTGTCTGAGCAACGAGAGAAAAGTAACTAGTGTGATAAAGTAAAAGCTTCTTTGCTATAATTTGTTTTACTTGTTTTAGCCCCATTTTGGTTGAGGATGTGACTCTGAGTATAGCAGAATCTCTTTACATGTTCATTATATCAATTTTTTTACCTTTAAAAAAATAAATTGAAATATCATACATGAGCTGGAAATGTATTTAATACACCTAACCTACTGAACATTAGAGCTTAGCCAGTGCATGGTGGAGTATTCATGGTTTCCCTTTATGATCATGTTGCCAACTAGGAGTTGTGGCTCACTAGCTCTACCCAGCATCTTGACAGAGTTTTAAACTGTCCCACTGTCAGCCAGAAAGAGATCAAAATTCAAAGTTCAAAGTATGGTTTCCACTGGATGAGTAACACTTTCACCCCACTCGAACACCAAAACATCACATGTCAAACCATCGTAAGTTAGGGACAGTACTTGGAACTTGAATGAAACCTCTCATTCAACCCGAGCCTGTTGTTATGTTGCTGAGGACACCATGGGGACACTGCAGGCCCTGAGGTGTCTTGAGGCCATAGGACCAAATCCATCTCAAGTTTGGAGAGTTTGTGGAAAGAGTCAGTTCAGGCCCCGGAGTGGGGCTGGACAATGACCCTATAACCAGACAAAGGGAGGCTACAGAGTGGCCTTACAAAGTCAACCGAAAGATGTGTGCAAAGACAAGCATGAGCCCAAGGAGCCTGAATCGCAGAAAGGGAGGCTGGCTCCCCAGCGCCTCAAGACAGAGGTTCCTCTGGATGTGTGATTTCTCCTTGGGATAGAGAATGGCTTTTCTCTTCCAAGAGCAAACAGCTTTTCCTCTGCTTTCTGCCAGATTTGTAACTGCCAGGAACTCAGATCTCTCTGGGCCCACAAGGGAAGTTGTGACTCTGGGCAGCCCCTCAAGCACATCCTCAGGCCAGTGGGAGTGAAAAGATGGAAAAAAGCCTGGATGGCCACCCACCACGGGGGATATCATTCCCTAGACCACATCCTACCTTTAGGGGAAATGGAGGCAAAGACACCTTAGCTTTGCTCCTTGTGACAAAGAGATTTTAAAACATTAGTTTCTGAAACTGAAGACAAACGGTTTATTCACAGACCTGCCTCAGATTTGCTTTTACTTTTTTATCCTGAAATGATTGTAGATTAATAGGAAGTTGCAGACACAGTAGAAAGGTCTGGTGCACTCTTGATTCAATTTCCCCTGGTAGTAACATTTCACATAACGACAGTCCAAGATCAAAACCTTGGGCATTAAAATGAGGCTGGCACATAAAGAGGGATAAATCTGAGTATCATTTGTAGGAAAATGGATGGACCTTGTGACCATAATTCTAAGTGAAATACTCAGACATGGAAGGATAAATATCACATAGTTTTTCTATGAGAGAACCATAATATAAATAAAGAGCAAAATACAAAGAAAGATTTTAGAAAACAGGAAGACAGACTATGTGGAGATGGGAAGGGGATCCAGGGAAGAAAGGGGGAGGCTGGAGGGTGAAAGGGTGGTAAAAATGATCAAGATGTGATATGTAATATGTACCAATTCCCCAAGATGAGTGTAATTATTATGTGTTTCAAACATTTTCTATTTTTTAAAAACAAAAAGCAAAGGAGGTTAGCACAACTGGAAGGTGGGGGCTGGTGAAACTGCACCCCTTCCCATGGACCCACACACAGAGAACCTGTACAGGTGTTAATCATGAATTAAGCATGCACTAACCTCCTTCTGAGGATGGAGACCACATAACCAAAGAGAGGCTGCAGAATGGCCTTGTAAGGTCAGTCAAGAGATGTGTGCAAAGACAAGCAAGTCTTCCCAATAGATTGGTTGTAACATTGTTTCCAGTAATGAAAAAATGGACACATTCTAAATGCTCAATAATATAGGGTTAGCTGAGAAAATTGTGAAGTGCCCATGCAATAAAGACAGTGCCCCTATTATATTTCAGAAGAAAAAATGTATCAGGGCAAATATAACGTGCTAAAGGTCATGCCCCCCTAGATGTTCACTGGCTATTTTCTGGCAGTGGACTTAAGAATGATTTTCGTTTTCTCTGTGCATCTTATAAATTTGGAGTACAGAGTATATGTAACTATTATAATTTTTAAAAAATAGTATCAGACCCACCTCTTGCCTTGACCCACCACTACCTAGGGCTTCCTGTGACTAGCAGTTTCCTGGGGAGATGGAAGGCATTTGGAGGGGACCTGATGTCTTCTGATATGGGAGAAGAAAGAATAGAGCATCTGGAGTTACCTGGAGAGCACATTATGGAAAAAAGGAGGTGGCAATATAGCCAGTGAGCAGTCAGCAGGGGCCCGAGAACAAACAGAAGATAATCTATTGGCTGGCGAGACTTCAGAGCCAGGCTGAGGCCAGGGATCCATTCCTGCCCACTTCCTCGGTGGCTTCCTCACCATCTGCTCGCGCACATCCAGCTTTTTCCACCTCAAGGCAGGAGTCCCTGATGGGGGGCAGGGTTGCCATGTGCTCAGCTCTGTGCCTCCTTCAACTCAGCACAGAGCCTGCCTGGCCAGTGTAGCACTGACAGATGATCTATGGATGAGTGGGTGGATGGATGGATGGGTGGGTGGGGCGGACAGATGAGTGGATAGAACTCCCTTCTATCAGCCCATCTCCATCTGCTGATCTTCCATCTCTCTGTAGGCTCAGATGCCTCTTCCTCTAGGAAGTCCATGCTGGGTCCTCCAAGCCTCCACTGCACTCCATGTTAACCTCAGTTACACTCTTAACAGTCTGTTTGGTACTCAGATTATGGGACTCTGAGTTGGTTTCCTCCAACAATATGAATAATAAAGGCAAAGTCAATGACCTGATCAGCTCTGACTCTCCGGCTGACCCTATAGATAGGGCTCACCACCTAGGAGGCACTGAATCAATACTGGAAAAGAGAAGAAAGGATCTTCTCTTCTCCCCCTGAGGCCGTCCGGCTCTCGCTTAGTGAGTGGGAAGTGGTAGTGGGGAGGGGGAGTAGTTTCCTCCTTCCTCTCATCTGCTGAAAGATGAAGATTTCATAGCCCCAGGCACATTTCTGCCCCCAAACCCATCGATAGTTCTCTTCACTTGCTCCCAGTCATGGTCATGAGGGGACCATAGAGGGATGGTGACTCAGCCCAATTCATCACCACAATGGAAAAACCCAGTCACCTGTCCTGGCAGTGAGACTGGAGCTGCCTCTGCATCTGGAAGGGCAGCAGGCCACACTGTTCTCAAGGTCCTTTCATCTTTCACTTGCTGAAAAAATCAAAGATGAAAGCATGAAGCAGTGTCAGTGGTTGACACTGAGGATTTATAGTGTGGTATGAATCTGAGACCAGAGACTTGGGTCTTTCCCTGCTAGGCTCTGAGTTAAGTGCCCATGTGCAGCATCTTATAACACTTTCACAAGTCCTTTGTTATCTGAAGTAGACACTGGTCACTCTTTTGGCCACCAGTATCCACCATGCCCTTCCCATGGGGCAGAGACCACCTCCCACTAGAGAACTGAAAACACCTCTTCCCAGCCCCCCTTGCAACTTTTGCAGTGGACATGATTGGCTCCTCCAATCAGATACCCACCTCTGGACTGCGAGTGAGAAACTGGAGGCGCAAGCAAGCCAAAACTACAGGGAATCCATTCTAGTGAGGATGGTAACAGTGGCAGCAGTACTACCACTGATCTTGGAGGCAGCTGGTGTCCAGATAACAGTATCCAGTGTCCACATCCAGGGGCAGCGCGGACTGGAATGTTCATGCCCAGGAACGAGACTGGTGATTTGAACATTGGACAAAGACTGCAGGGTCAGGCCTGGCACCTGAGATCCCAAAGAGCTGCCCACCCTTCTTTTAACAAAGCCCTTTTCTTCTTAAATGAGCCAGAGTAGGCTTCAATTTCTTTCAGCTAGCACCATGGCTGGTAAATTAACCCAACTCCACAGAAAAGGTAGGGTCTTCATCTCCAGCCTAAGTACAGGGCGCCCAATCTCTCCCTGCCCATTTTGTAAAGCAGTGACTTGTGAAGCATTTTTCCAGAACTATGAACACGGCAGGGGCATTTCTTAAGAGGCCCCTTATTCTAGGCAACAGTTTGGCCCTTATAATGTTCTGCTTTCCTGTGTTAAAACCCCCACCATCACCACCCCAAACAGGACACGTGCTCCACAGGGAGCTGAAGAGGAAGGGAGACCCTGGCACAAGGAACCAAGATCTCAAGCTTCTGGTGACTCAGCAGTGACCCTTTCTGCCTGGGACAACTGACTCCTCCTGAAGGAGCCAGGCTCCTTGCCCCCATCAAATCTGAGCTTGCCGCAATAGCTCCAGTTTCTTCATCACCTAGTAAGTCTCCACTTTCAGGGGGTTCAAATCTGAAATCAGACCCACCAGAATGCTCACTTGGGGTTCATGAAGTACCTGAGCCTAGTGGATTGTCTGCACTAGTTCAAGGCCATTGCAGATGCTCTTGCTCACCCCGACAGACATGCCATAGTGTCAAAGCTCTTGTTAGGCAGCCTTTTAGATCCTCTGGGGGGACACAGAACAGGTAAAGCCTCATGGACTATTTTACTAGAAGATGATCAGTTTTGTCCAACGAAATGATTGAAAAGGGTAGAACTCAGGAAAGTCTGAAAGAATCTCTAATGGAATAATGACAATTTCATCATCAGTAATAAAGGTGACTTAAACGATGTGCCTTATTCTTACAGAAACCCTCTGAAATCAGCATCATCCCAGTATCAGAGTATGACATGGAAACTCACAGAGGTAACTTTGCATAGATACTGCATAGCCAGTAAACTATAGATCCAGCTTGTGCTTTTAAGGACTGGCTCCTGACTTCAGGGCACAGAACCACAATCTACTAGAAGGAAGAAGTTTCAGAGGTGAGGCTTGCCCTAGCCTTGACAATGACCTTCCCCCACCCCCTTACAAAGGAAGACCTTGAGATCTAGGGATTTCCCCAAGGTGGGGAAGCCAAGCTTGGTGCCTCCTATGTGGTTGGTACTCCGGCACTCAAGCAGCACAAAGCTGTAACCCAATCAGCAACACGTGCCCCATATGAGGCTACCGAAACCGTAGCAGCTTCCTCAGACGGCAGGTCGGTTAATTTGCTGCCACCGGCAGCTACCATTCGAAGCTCAACAAAAGGACGACCTCACCCCAGACCAATGCAAAGGTCGCCGAAGGGAGAGGTACTACAGGTTCCTCCTAATCTCTCACTCACTGCCATCCTGAACTTCCAAGATGACCTGGTCCAAAATTTTCCTCCTGCACAAAAAGGCTGCAATCCAGGGAGAGGCAGAGCCCCACACAAGGTCGCCGCTCCAGCCCTCGTTTTAAACTGTCTTGCCTAAATATTTTTGGGTTACCAGAGCTCAATACTTTCTAGAGGTGGATCTATCCAGGGCCTGTGGTCCTCGCTCTTGAGTGGCAGGGCGAACCAGTCTTTCTGCCCCCTTTCTCACTCAGATAATGGAGAGTGAATTGGGAGGAGCAGGATCTGGCCATACTCTAGATGGGACCCTCCAGGCCCAGAAAGAACACCTCCTCCGGAGTCAGCAGGAGTTCCCCAAGGGGACCACAGGGCTCTGAAAATGGGGGAGGGGGCGATGTCCCTGGGGACCCCAAGCCTCGGTTCTTGCCGAACCCCGGGACTTTTCTCTAGCGGTTCCTAGGCAGCGGCGGGTGGGGCCGCGCGGCAGGGGCAGGGAGAAGAAGAGGCGGTGGGGTGGGGGAGGCTCTACAGGGCTGAGGTTCCCTCGGGAGTTCACACAAAGACTGAGGCCGAGGCCGCCCCCTCCCCGAGAGCCCGACGCCACGCGGCCGCAGAAGCACGGGACGGGCGGGAAGGGCCGCGCGCCGCAGAGCTCCAGCGACCTGACCGTCGCTCAGGGCGCCGCGAGAGGTGAGGAGTGGGCTGGGACGGGTGCCGACCGCCCGAGGTCTCGGCTGGGTTTGCGCGTCGCAGCGCCCCGCCGTCTTCTGCCCACCGACCCGGAGCTCGGCGGCAGGAGCTAGCAGCCCTGCGCCGGGGAACGCACCAGGGCCTGAGCGCCCACGCCCCCCATCCGCACGGGCACGCTCCTCAGCCCCGTCCCCGCCCCCAACCCCCGCCCAGTCCCCGCCCCCAGCCCGGCCCCCGCAGCGGCGGGCACGGCGGAGGGGTTCTCTAGCTGCGGGCACCTGCACGGCGCAGGGGCGGCGACGCGGAGGCCCGGAACCCGCCCGCGCGACTGTCTGCTCACCGCACCTGGGTGAGTCTCAGAGCCCCTCGCCCTGCAGCCCCAGCAGCCCCTGCAACCCTTGCAGCCCCTGCGGTGGCCGGCGCGCGCCCTCGGCCCCGCCAGCCTTGACACCCCCTGGCCCTGCACCTTCGCCCCGCGGCCCCATTCCGCCCACTCGAGGGCGGCGCCCAGCTCCTCGCTGTTCGGCCCGGCTGGGCACCCTGGGGAGCACGGCCCACCGTCGCCCGCGCCGCCGCTACCGCGACGCCCGGGGGCGGCAGCCTCTTTGTTCGGGCTGCGGGCGCGGGGCCTCCTCCCGAGATGTCCCCCGCACCCACCCCGCACTCCCTCCGCCTCCCGGAGTTCATCCCGACCAGGTGGCGGCGGGCGCCTTGGGGGTGCGCGGCAGCGCAATTGGTGGATTTTTTTAAACCGCCTTGGAGGGGGCGGCGAGCGCTTGGCTGCGGGCTGCTGGCTCCGCTTGCTCCGCTCACCCGCACTGCTCGACTCTCCGGGCCGCGCTCCCCGCCGCCGCCACGATGAGGGTGCTGGGACACAAGATCGAGCTGCTGACAGGTACCGCGGCCCTGCCCGCCTCGCCGCCCGCGGCTTCTGAGTTGGAGCGGGCTCCGGGCCCAGTGGCCGAGGCTTTGGACGGCTCAGGTCCGAGCGGGACCGGGTGCGGAAACCAAGAAATTCGGTTAATTCCTAGTCTGGGCGCTACCTGCTCCTGGGAGGAGCCCGGCCCGGGCGAGGACCTGAGACTGTGCCCGCTGCGGTGCCCTCGGATTCCCGGTGCCCGCGTTGGGCCGGTGCGGCGCTTGCGGCTGCGTCGCGGGTCAGCGGAGCAGCCCCGTGGTGTCTCTCACCGGCCGAGCTCGCGTCAGAACCCCGGAAGGGAGCTGGGAGCCCGATCTCCAGTTACTGCTGCTCATCCCCCAAGAAAGCAGCTCCTGGGCTCCCGGCAGACCCATGCCGTGGCCTCTCTTTTGCTCCTTGCTCCCTGGCAATTTGAGCCACCCTTCTCTTGGGGGAGAAGTTTCTTACTGGGAGTAGAGGCCGAGGGACCAGGGAAGTGAGAGGCCAGATTGAACCCTGATGACTGGGGCCCCTTAGCTGCAGGCCTCTCTGAAGGGATCCGATGGCTACTGGAAGCCTGCACCCGGGTAGCAGTGGCTGAGTTCCACAGAAGACGCTGGAGGTGGGAAAGGGACTTAGGACAGAGGCCAGGGCAGAACCGGGGCGTTGGGGACTGAAGCACAGTAGCACCCGTGGCTTCCATGTTCTGCCTAGGGAAGTACAGCAGAGAAAGCCAGGCAGGAGCTGAAGGCCCCAGTCCAGACCCCCCAGACCTGGGCTTTGTGGGTGCTCAGTCTGTGTTTACTTGATGACACAAGGAATGAATGAACACATTCCTGTTGAGGGCCTCTGGCACCCAGAGGTTTGGTCCCTGCCCTAAAGGACCCTATTGGCTGGTACAGGAGGACAGAGCACAGGATTTCTAAGGTGGGGAAGGGGCAGTGATCTGTGAGTGCACTCTGGAAACCGGAAGGGGTCTGGAGAAGAAGGGGAACCGAGGTTAGAGCATGTGGCAGGATTGAAGACATAAGTGATGGGATTTCTGTTTGTAGAGAGCCAGGTGGCATGGCCAGAATCAGGGATTGGTGTGGCAGCTGGAGGGCCTGAATGAGTGTGTGGTCGGGTGGAGTAGGTCAGGGTGGGGAGTGTTAGGCTGTGTGTGCACTAACTCAACTGTGGTTTGTGGTGGGCTCATACAAAAGTGCAGGTGGGGATTGTTCGTGGGCCCTGGACGCCCTGGCTGGCACTCACAACTGTGGGGCCCGAGCCTGTTATCCACAGGGCTGGCATTCTACCACCTTTCTCGCCAACCTTTCCTTATCATGCTCTCCTGGGAGGGCCTGACCCATTGACTTTGAAGGGAGCTGCACAGTCTGAACATGGTAACCTGGAGGGAAAGTTTGTTTAGCCTTGTGGTTTTAGGGCCCTGCCTGGAGGACAGAACTGACTGGGCCCTCGCTCCTCCTCTTCCTGGCCCCAGAGGGCCTGGAGGAGAACTGATGGGGGTTCCAGTGGGGGTCTAAACTTTGAGGTTCTGATACAGTGTGTCTTCATCTCCTGGATGCCGGGTTAGGAGCCTTCCTCCCTCATCATGGGCTCGCCTGATTATGTCCAGGCTTTCTAGGCCCCTGCACAAACTGGGACAGGACCCTCTTAGTCACGGTCATCAGTCACAAACTCCTAGTTTACCTCAAATCTGGCCCTGGAAGAGACAGCTCATCCCCCCTGTGCCCTTACCTCTCTGTACAGCTCCCTCTTGTCCTCTTCCTTGCTACATAGATCTGGATTCCAGCTCAAGGCCCACGGCTAGTCAGCTGTGCGATTTTAGACCAGTCACTTAACCTCTGACTTCAGTTTTCTCATTTTGAAGATGGAACCATTGACTCCTCCATCCGAGAGATGTGAGGCCTGCTGAGATAGTGCAGGTGACACACCTGGTTGGGACCTGTGCCCTGAGGGACACCTCTCAGTCTGCATCTCCCCTCTGATTCCTTGGTCCTGGCTGTCCCCGTCACGGAGATCCACCTGCCCTTGGGTGGTTGGCCGCTAGGGGCTTTGGATCTGCCTCAGCCCCTTGATCCCTGCTCACATGCAGCCTTGAGATTCCCGTTTGTCTCCCCCTTTGGATCATAAGCAGCTCAGTGCCAGGTTGGTGGCAGATTTATTGTGGTGACATGCAGCAAGTGCTCAATATTTGCTGACTGACTGAGTCCAGGCTCCCTAAGCCCGCTCACCAGCTGTGCTTCCAGGATAATTTTGTAGAGGCTTCAAACTGCCTGTCCTCTCCTTGGTCTTAGAAAATTGTTTCACTGAACCTTTTTTAAAACTTCTTATCTATTTAGTTCTACATATAGTTTCACATTCTCTTATTTTATTCTCATGCCCATTTTACCAGTGACGTTAGCCACTTCCTCAGTTCGTATGGCTGAGAAGCCATGGATCCAGCTGTGAGCCTGAGTGCTGACCCGGAGTGGTGCCTGGGGTCTGAAGTGCCTGGCTCTGACCAAGTCGCAGCTGCTCCGTGCCTCGATTTCTGCCCTGTAAAAGGCATCCCGGTCTTTTAGAGAGTGGGGCCTCTGTCTGGGTCCTTTAGAGAGTAGATATGTACCAGTGTTGAGTGCACCATCTGGCAAGTGCAGACCTCCTTGGTGTCCTGGGGTCTCTCCTTCCCTTGGTTCCAGTATCCAGAGTCCCTTCTCTGGGTGTCCCAGTTCTATCCCTGGGCTCTCTGCACAATCCAGGCCCCTCTGAGGTGCTTCTGTGGGAGATTTTACTGAGGTCTCAGGTTCCCACTACTTGGGGTGGAGTGGGACATGGTATCCAGGATTGGGCCCTTCTGGCCAGATGTCCTCAGCTCTGTGAGGTGCCCAAAACCAGGCCCAGTGAATCTTTTTATTGGGAAGCAAAGTGGGTGGTGATAGAGCCCTGGGAGGCTTCACTGATAACCAGTGCTGTTTGAGGCCTGCAGTTCCCAAGCTCCCTCCCTGGGTCTTGCTGCAACAGCACAAGGAAAGCAGCAACCTTGCAATCTGAGGATGTGAATCACTGGGTCTTCTCCATGCTCCTCAGTGCCTGGGCAAATTCCTGCCTTCTCTGAGCCTCAGTCTCCTTATTAGTAGAATGAGAACATGGATCCACCTTGTGAGCATGGTAAGAGCTGAGATGATGCTTGAGAAGTCCAGTCTGTGGTCACACCTGCATGCAAGCTCCTCAAAGTCCTCAGAGGGCAGACTCTTAGTGCTTGTGGTAGCTAGGTGACTTATTGTGTAGTGTGATGCAGGAAAGTGGGACATCAGTCTGTTTTATTTACGTGCATCTGTACTTAAACACTGTTTCCAAGATGGCAGTGATGTATCAAAAGCTTAATATATATATGATCTGTGACTCAGCAGTTGAAATTTTAGGACCAAATAAAGATGTGTGCAGAGGTATTTATTCAAGGATGTTTATTCCGTGATTGTTTATGGAGGAAACAAAGTGGAAACAAGTGGCTAGCAGAAGAATGCATTCATACCTGAGAACCCGTAACTCACACAGGTGGCTGTGAATTACGTTGCCAGAGTTACTGAGCCACCTGAACAGATGTCCCTTAGATGAGTACGGTGATAATAATGATGACAGCTCACATGTGTATGGCATTTGCCATGTGCCAGACATGGTCCCAAGTGCTTTCTCTACATTAATTCATCACCATAGCAACTTCGGGAGATATGTGCTATGATTTTCCTCTTTTACAGATAAGGAAACTGAGGCACAGATCTGTTACATAATTTGCCAAAGGTCAGTGACTGGCTGGAATTTTAACCAGAATATCTGGCTACAGAGTCCAAAAGATGTTTCAAAGCAGCGTTTTTTGCTATTAAAAATATCTTTTTCAGGGTACAGATGTCCATTGAAAAATGAATAAAAAGATAGAGTTGGAACCTTAACAGAGGTTTCCTCTGGGTCGCAGGATTTAATGTGATTTTTTTTTTCACTTTCTTTTGTCCCATTCTTCTCATTTTTCTCAGTGAGTATGTATTACAGGAAATTCAGGTTCTGGTTTTGTTTTGTTTCCAGTCCTGGAGATTGAACCCGGGAGCACTGAGCTACATCCCAGGCCTTTTTGTTTTTGAGACATGGTCTTGCTAAATTCCCTAGGCTCACCACGGACCTGAGTCCTCTTGCTTCAGCCTCCTGAGTAATTGTGATTACAGGTATGTACCAGCACACCCAGTTTCAAGTTCTGGGTTTTTTAAAAATTTAAATTAGCTAATGCACAGAAGAAAGCACTGAGCTCTGTGGTTCTGATGAGAACCAGTCCCCTGGGAATTCTGAAGTGGCCCTGAAGTCCTTTGTGCTCAGAGGAAGGCCAAGGGAGGAGGAGCTGTTTGGGTGGATGCTGGAGTTGGTGTTCCATAAGTCTAGAGGGAGGAAGTCCCTGCAGGTGAAACAAACAACATGGGCAAAGGTGGGGTTTGTGGGGTTCAGGACCTTCTGCAGTAAATCTATGCCTTCATTTCTCCCTCTAGGGTTAAAGGTATGCTGGGTGAATCACGGCCCCCAAAGATACTCAGATTCTGATCTCTAGAATCTGTGAAGGTTGTCTCATATAGCAAAAGGAACTTTGCAGATGAGACTCAGGCTCTTGGATGGGGAAATTTCCCAAGATCATCCACATGGGCCCTGAATGCATCCACATGTGTTCTCATGAGGAGGAGGAGGAGAGTTGGCCATAGAAGGGCCATGTGCTGACCATAGCAAGGTGCTCTGCTGAGGGAGGAAGGGCCTCGTGCTGAGGAGGGCAAGAAATGCAGTCCTGGAAGCTGAGAGAGGTGGGGGTAGCTTCTCCCCAGACTCCCCAGATGGGACCACCCCTGCCCAAACCTTGACTTTGGTCCACTGATGCCAATTGTGGACTTTTGCCCTTTAGAACTGCAAGAGGATAACTGTGTAATGCTGTAAACTACTGGGTTTGTGGTGATTCGTCAGAGCAGCCCCTGGAAACCATTTCCTGGTATGTGTGCACATCAGACCTTTGCCACAGCCTCCACCACGAGGGTGGCCAGCACGCGGCACTGTGGTCCAAAAACCGGGTTCTGATCATCCCTGACCACGTGGCTTTGTGCTGAGCCCAGCCACTACCTGCTTGTCCCTTTCACCTGAGGGCAGGGGCTGACAGGACAGGCACTGATGCCCATTGATGCACTCTGTCCTATGCAGTGCCGTGGGAGCCCTTTGGAGAAGACAGAAATATCTCTGGAATGTCTTCCCCTCAGAGTATGTGTGTGGGGATCCCATGGCCAAGTCCAAGCTTTGTGCCCCCTACCATAGTCTGCATCTCATAGTATTTCTGACAGCTCTAGTGGCCAGGCTTCGGGGTACCAGAAGTGACTTTTAGCAGCCCTGTCCCCTTGGTGTTCTGGAGAAGATGTGTGTTAGGCCTGGGCATTGGTAGGGGACAGGGAAGGCAGCTGGCTCCTCCTTGGAGTTGTTAGGTGAGCCCTGGAACAGCCTTTTCCTCATCCACCCAGTAATGGGCCTGCTGCCCCCAAAGCCCTCTCCAGTTGCAGGTGTTTGCTGTGTACTCAGCATACTGGGATGGGCAGAGAGGGGTAATGGTCAGGTGGCCCAGAGGTGACCCAGGATGACCTGGGGGAGCTTTCCCCATCACAGCCTAGGATTCACCTTTAGCAGTGCCTGGGTTGGGAGGGTCTTGCCCTGCCCAGCCCTGGAGTAGACGGTAGTGTGGCCATTCAGGTGCGGCGGAGAGACTGGCTGTAAGCCTCTGAGGTCCTCCAAGACCCCATTGAGGCTGTCCTTCCATGTGTGATTGCCAACAGGATAGCTAGGGTGGTGGGCTTCACTTGGCTCTGGAGACCATGGTGGTAAAAAAGAACTTAGAAGTTATGTCAGGTTTCTTGGTACAGAAAGGGGAAAGTGAGGTGTCCATGGCCAGCACCATGTGCACAAGGACATCAGGCTCAATCTCTTTCTCCCTGCTCCTGCTAGTTTGGTTGTTTGGGTTGATTGAGTTCTAAACCAGAGCCTTCCTCATGATGACAAGATGACTGCTGACTCACAGACCATCCTTCTGGTAGTCCCAGCAAAGAACTTCTCTCCCCCAACAATTCCAGCCAAGACCTAGTCATGATTGGACACCACACTCCTCCCTGAACCATCTCGGAGACTGGGCCTTGTGCTCTGTGCTCTTGGTTTCTAGGCCACAAACTCCTCTGACTCTTTTACCTCAATGTCTTCTTACTCTACTGACTTTTCTTCATTGCCTTTCTCCAGGGCTCAGTCCTGGGGCATCATCTCTGCCTTTGTCACTCCCTAGTTGACCCCAGCTGGTCTCCTTGAGCACCATCTGGATAATGGTGTTCTTGGACCCGAGACCCCCAGGCCTGACGCCTCTCCAGGGTCTGAGTGCAGACTGCACCCACCTGCCTATTCGAACCTCCACCGGGCCCAAGTTTCAAACCGAATCCCTCATCTTTCCCCAAATCTCTTCTTCCCAACTCACAAATGGCCACCCAATGAGTCCAGGGGCTCAGGACACACTCCAGGTCACTCTTCCCCTTTCCTCCGTCATCCTCATCAGATGCGTCTGCAGGTCCTGTCATCCCTGCCTGCAGGACGAATCCCGACTCTGACTCTTCACCTCTGCCTGCCGCTGTGTGGGCCACCAGCACTGCGCTTCTGGAGCACTGTGAGGACAGGTCCCCCTCTATCCAGCCTCGCCCCCTCCTCTGTCCCCTACATGGCAGGAAGAGGGACCCTTGTGATGAAAATCCTATCTCAACACCACTCTGCCGAAAACCATCTGATACACTTTCACACTCAGGAGAAGCCGAGGTTTTCCTGTGAATATAATAGGTCTGGCGCCCTGGCCCTTGCTCCTCTTGCCTGCCCTGCTCTGCTCCAGTGCCCTGACTGCTCTCATTTCCATGAAGCACCAGGCACCAGGGCATTGGCAACCAGCCTTCACACCTCTGTGCCCGGGGGCCTGAGTGCCCCTCCCAGACATCCCCAGGGCTCACACCCTGTCTTCCTTCAAATCTTTGCTCATGTCATCTTTTCCACAAGGTGATTTAGGTTGCAGCCCCCAGAGTCTGCTCTCTGTCCCCTCCTGTGACACCGCTTCTTTCATTGCACTGAGAACGTCTGACACAGCATATATTCACCTAGATTTGTTGATTGTCTGCCTCCTCCTCTGGAAACCTCCACAAACATGGGAATTTTGTCTGTAACTCTCAGTATTTTATCTCCAGTGCCTGGAATAGTCCCTGGAATACACAGGTTGAGGCTCCCTATCCAAAGTTGTTGGGACCAGAGGTGTTTCATAGTTCAGGTTTTTTGGATTTCGGCATAATTGCATAAACTTTCCTGGTTCAGCATTCTTAATCCAAGAGTCTGAAATCCAAAAATGCTCTAAAACCCAAAACTTTGTGAGCCTAATCTCATTGCTCAAGAAGTTTTGGACTTGAGAGGATGCTCATTGCATAGGTGCTCAGGCAGTATCAGTGAATGAACACATACCTAGGTCCATTCTTTGGCCACCTCCTGCCTGAGCCATGGGAACTGAAGATGGGGGAGAGAGGTTTCCCAAAGGGACACACAGGAGCTGTTAGAAGAAGAAAGGGACCAGGTGCTGGCCGGGCACGGATAACAGGAGCCCCTCTCCCGCAGATGTGGCGTTTAAGGCAGGACAGCTCTGGGAGTTGCTTAGAGTCCTTCATTGCCGGGTGAACATTGTTCAGACTGCCAGTGAACCGAGCATTCAGAGGAGCAGGGCCCTTGGTGAAAGAGATGCTCCCTCACCCCTCTCTGTGCTGGACACTGTTGCAGGTGCCTGTGCTGGAGGAGGCTCACTGCCTCAGTTTACCTCTTTTAATCTTACATAAAGATCCAGGACAAGGATTGCTTTTTTTCTGAGAAATTTGCCAAATCGGGCCAAGATACACCGCTGAATTGAGTGAGGTACCTGTATCAAAGAAGCTTGAGAGTTTGTGACGAAAGTGCCAAACTAAGCTTTGTAACTTTTTCGTGTTGGTCATGATGGAGGACAGTTGTGAGTTGTGGATGGGAGGGGCTGGTGCACTGATTTCAGTCTCCTGGAGCGATTCACTTGTCAGGTTGTGCACTCAAGGCAGGGAGGAAGCTGCAGATTCTGGATTAGCTCAAGCATTTCCCTATTTTCCTTTGGGAAAAGCCCCATCTTTTCCTTGATCTCCTTTAGCATGGTCAGATGGGCATCCAAAAAAAGCTCCCAAATTTAGATTAGCTTCAACTGTGGGTGACAGAAAGCTCATGGTAAAAATAGATTAAACAAGATAAAAAGACATTTCCCTCTTTGCCGAGAGCATTTAGAAATAGACTATCACAAGACGTGACTTCATGATCTCAGTCACCTACACTCCTTTAATATTACTTCTCTGCCACCTTGAGGGTCCAACATGGCTGTTCAAGTTCTTGCCATCATATCTGCATTCCAGCCAGCTAGCAGAAGAAAGTCAGAGTGGCATGTCTCCTCTTTCAAAACTACTACTCCCAAGTCACATGCTTCCATAACATCTCACTGGTGGAACATTGTGTGGTCATAAGTAGACTTTATTCCCATCATTCACCTGCCTGCCTAAAACTTGGGAATCTATTATTGAGGGAGAAGGAGAGAATAGATATTGGGAGACAATGAGCAGTCATTGCTACTGTGGAACTTGTTCACTTGCTACATGCAGAAGCTGCCCAAATGGAATGTGTCCCTGCCCCTGTGCTTGGAGTGGTAAGGGTTGGAGGTTTGTGTTTGGCACCTGGAGCCATGTTGTGTAATGGAGCTCACACATTGGTGCTGTGACTTCATGAAAGAGCACATTTTTCTAAATGCACAATTCTATGGTGGTTGTTTTTTTTTTGGTACTGGGGATCGAACTCGGGTCCTTGTGCTTTCGAGGCAGGTGGCAGAACCACTGAGCTAAATCCTCGGCCCCTAAATGCACAATTCTAAACTGCACAGTTTTTCACAATTTAGCATCTCTAAAATCAGGGATGCATCCTGCAGTCTCTGTCGGCAAAGTGGGCGTTGTGACTGTGCCTTTATTACTGTCCTTTGAGCATCAGAATTTTCAGAGTGGCTGTCAGCAGCTCTGAACGAGCTCCGGAGAAAATATGACACCCAGAGGCCACATGGCCAGCATCCTAGACACCTAGCAGCCACGCTGCATGGGGAGCGCCAACACCACAACTCCATGACAGAGATTCGGGGGCATCAACCTCAGAATGCAAACAAGCTTTCGGAAGACCTTAAACAACTTGTTCCGATTACATTTTCCTTTTTTAAGAATTGACCTGAGTGAAATGTTTTTAAAAATCTGAATCTAACTCTAAAATAATTCTTTCTATAAGTACAATACCAAAAAAAAAAAAACCCACCTGATAAGAGCTCGGCATGTGGATATCAGTTCCCAAACTGATTTGTATGTGCCCTAAGAAGGAACAAATAAGCAAAAGTATTGTGGAGCATGAGAGCCAGGTTTCTCACCACTGAAGAAAAAAAAATACACATAAAGAAAATGAGGGGAGCGAGCATAAATTCTTTAGTGTCGAGTTGGAGTTAGAGAAATTAGAAGTATAAATTTCAGGTTCTAAGTGCACATGCAGATGGATTTCGAAGCAGGCCTATGTTCGTGTCTCAGATTTCCTAGCTCTGGCTGCTGAGCTTGGGACCCCAGGAGCACTGAACACACTGAGCACCCAGCCTCAGCTTCGAAGCAGCTTTCCCCAAAGAAGGAACTGGCGCACCCTGGAGAAGTGACTGACTTCAGGATTGAAGCAGAAAGTACAAGATGAGTTTTGAACATCTAATGAGTCTATAAAATTAAAAACTACTCAAAAAGTCAGGGGTGCACCCCCCCCCAGGAGACTCTAAGCCGCCAAAGAGCAGTTTGAACAAGGAAATTTTAAAAAGCAATGGAGTTTAGCCTATAGAACAAATATCCGTGAATCCGTACTGATATAAATAAATAATGGGACAGATAAGTGGAGGAGAAAAGGTGTCTCTTTCTTCCAGGAGATGTCAAGTGATGAATGTAGACAAGAAAATGGAAGTAGAAAAGTATCATTAGGTGAGCCCCACAGCAAAAATTGTTATGGGCAAGAATCATCAGTGATTGCTAAAATAAGGCAAAAGTCTGAAGAGAAACAGGATGTTTCCGTGGTCTCTGCATGTCTTCCTGTACATACGTACTCATCACGGGGGGAAAACAGTTACTGGGGAGAAGCCTGGATGACACTACCTTAACCCAAGCGGTCAAGGTTAATTAACAGCACCAGCGATGAGACAGATGGACACCGTGTGCCCCCGGACCTGATGCACCAAGAAGTGACTGATTTCTGTTGTGTCCTTGCCGGAAGTGCCTGACTTCAGTCCAGTCATGAGAAAACTGCAGACAAACCCAAACTGAGCCACTCTGCAGATTAACTGACAAGCACTTTTCCGAAGTATCAGGGTCAAAAAAGCCAGGCGTGGTGGCACAGGCCTGTAATCCCAGCTAAACATGAAGCTGATGCTGAGGCAGGAGGATCATTGTGCGTTCTAAGCCAGCCTGGACTACATAGTGAGACCCTGTCTCAAAAAAAAAAAAGATTCATGAAAGACAAAGATTGAGAAACTGTCCCCAGTAAAGAGACCGAAGGGATGTGACAACCAAATGGAATGTGGCCTCCTGGATTAGGTCCTGACCTGAAATGAACAAACAAAAGAAGTCATTATTGGGAACATTGGTGAAATTTATATAGGATCTGTTAATTAGTACTAGTATTATATCAGTTTTATTTCCTAGTTTCTCCCAACTGTATTATGTTTCTGGGGCCGGGGATTTAGCTCAGTGGTGCCGCCGCCTGTATTATGTTTCTGTAGCATGGCATTGGGGAAAGCTTAGTGAAGGGTGTGTGAGAAATTTCTGTGTTTTTTGCAATTTTTCTGTAAGCCTACTTTTTTCAAAATAAGTTAAAAGGGGAGGAATTGTTATGTCTTAATTTAATTGGCAGCATTTTTCTTATTATTTTAAAGTGTGTCACTTGTAATCAGTGGTATCTTAGATCTGATAAAACCTGCTGTTGAGAATAAAACTGTCCCACCAGGTGTAGTGGTGCGCACCGTAATCCCAGCAGTCTGAGAGGCTGAGGCAAGAGGATCGCAAGTTTGAGCCCAGCCTGAGCAGCTTTGGGGCTTAGCAAGACCCTGCCTCAAAATGAAAAAATAAAGGGGTGGGAATGTAGCTCAGGGTGAAGGCCCTGGACTCAATCCCCAGTACTGCTAAACAAAGCAAAACGGCAGCAACAACAAAAAAAACCTTCCCTTTTACCCCCTTCCAAATCCTTATCTCCCTCCCCAGAGACAATTTACCCTGAGTCTTTTGAGGATTTCTTTTTTACTTTGACAATATGTGAACCAATTCAGTTTATCTGTTTTTTACATAAATGGGATTATCTAGCTGCATATTTTAGAATGCTTTCTCTTTCTGTGGGTAGAGCGACCTTTTAAAATAGCTGCATGGTACTCCTGGGCACAGAGGCTCCATAATCTGTGTAGCCGTTCTCCCGATGTGCATTTGTTGTTTCCACTCCTCCGATTCCCCACAGTGCCTCACTGAGCATCCCCGTGCACTGTCTCTGTGTGTGCACATCAGTGCTTGCCAGGTGCTTGCATTTGACAAACTCCCAGGTGGCTCCCAGACAAAGCTGAGCCCACCGCAGTCCCGCCAACAGGAGGTGGACGTGTGGTGCCCGTCTCCTCTCCGCTCGCCAGGACTGCATGTGACCAAGTAGTAGTTTGGAGTTAGAGTGAAGGAGAAGCATCCCTTTGTGTGCTCATTTCTTTGCATAGAGCAAAAATGTACCGAGTGCCTGCCCAGCACTGTCCTCCACACAGGGATCATCACCACCACCAAGGAGCAAAACCCCTGTTCTCGAGGGTCTGGGAAGGTGTTTTTGAGCAGCTCTCGATACCTCATTATGTCATTTGCATTTCCTTGGTGGCTAATGAGGAGGTCCAAATGCTTTCCCTGTGCTTTTCACCTGCTGCATCTCCAGCCTCCTGGTCCCAGACCTTGGCCCATGGTTCCGTTGGCTCCAGGGTCTTTTTCTTTCTCCCAGCTGAGCCTGGAATGAGAGAGCTACTAACGCTGTTCCCCTTTAGGTGGTCTAGTAAGCTCCATGGGGAGGTTGGAGACTCCAGTAAGATTTGACAGCGAGGAGAGAATCTGGCTTAAGATGCACGAGGTGGACCCGGGGGGGGGTGCACACCTGTGAGACTGAAGCAAGAGGATCCCAAATTCAAGCCCAGCCAGGGCAACTAAGTGAGACCCTGCAAATAAATAAATAAATATGAATGAATGAATGAATGTATGTTAGGGATATAACTAAATGCAAAAGCCCTGGGTTCAATCCCCAGTACTGGGAAGAAAAGAAATTCATGAGTGGCGAACGTGCTCAGGCTTCATCTGCCTCTGCCAGGGTTTGTGGCCAATCTCATTGCCTCAGAAACCTCTGGCAAACCAACCCTGTCCACCAGCTTTGCATGGAGTGGTGGACAGAGACCTCTTGAGAGCTTCTCCAAGCCTTGTGTTGTACCTGTTCCCAAAGTGAAGTTGGAGCAGTGGAATTTGACTGACGGGAATGTTCATCCTGTACCCTTCATGCAGTTTCTGGGGCAGGTTAGCCTGGGGGATTTCCAGTCTTCCTCACATGTACGACTTGTTCAGTTCAGCCATTGAGGATGGAGTTGGACAGATGAACAGGGTTGGGCTGTGGGAGGACAGAGCAGTAGGGAGATGACAACCCTCACCCACACACTCATGGGCTACTGAGAAAACATAGCCAGGGTGCCTTAGTCACTTTTCCATCACTGGGACAAACTACCCAACACCCATGATTTAAAGGAAGAGAGACCTACTTGGGCTCACAGCTTTTTCAGAGCTTTCAGTCCATGGTCAGGAGGCTCAGATGAGAAACTGCATGGTGGAACGGCCTGCTGTGGAGGGAAGCTGCTGCTGTCACAGCAGCCTGGAGGTGGAGAGAGAAGGGAAGAGCCCGGAGGCGACACTCAGTCTGGTCAGGTGGGGTGTGTGTGTCAGGCGGGGGAATCAGCCTCTCGAAGCAAGTCTACAGTAGCGCTGCATAATCCAGTCCCCTTCCTCAGCCCCACCTAGGAGCTCAGGGCCTTTGGTTCTACTCTACCTGAAGCACAACATTGGACCCCGGCCTTGGGGCTCGTCCAAATCTGGGTTTTATTACTTCCCAGATGTAAGACCTTGGGCTGCTCATTTCACCACTGTGTGCCTCACTTCTTCAGCTACAAAATAGGGTGGGTAACAGTATCTGCCTCTGAGAGGTGAGGTGGGGTCCAGGGAGTCTCGTGTGAAAATGCCCCAGGGGTACCAGGAACTTTGGGAGCACTCAGCAATAGTAAGAATTCCTTTTGTTGTTATGGTTGCAGGGATGTGATGAGGAAGGGCAGAGGGAGCAAGCAGCAGGCTGGAGGGCACGTGTGTCCCTGCTGCATCAGCTGTGCCTTTAGCTGTAAGTGCCAGAACCCAGGCCTCACTGCCTGAGCAAGCACAGCAGGATGTGCTGGACAGGGTGTGTTGGCAGGGTGGGTGGTGGTCGTAGTTGGGGGATAAGGATTCATGGAAACCTGAGGAAAAGGCAGGTCAGGCACAGATCAAGGGACTGTTGCTAGGAGGAAGAAATGGAGGCCGGCCAGGAAAACAATCTCTTATCCGGCCCCCCCACCTGCCATCTCAGCAGGGAGGCAGGGTACATGCAGGGTGCAGTGTCATAGTGGATGCTGAGTCCCCTTCCTGGTCCTGCCTTGGGAGGTTGCACCAGCATTCCTTCCTGTGTCTTTGTTTTCTTGTCTGTGAAATGGGGATGTTGGGAAAGACTGTGGCTGTCTCTCAGCCCACCCCACCCCAGTGCTGTCTCAACCCTCTGAGGTCAGGATAGCAACAGGGAGAGCCACACGGGGACCAGCCACCTGGAGGGCTCCAACCCTGCTGCCTGCGCAGTGCAGTTGGAAGGTGATTCCCTGCTTTGGGGGGTCTCGGGCTTTTCACACAGGTGCTGGAGTGGTGAGGGTGGGTCAGGTCAGCCATCTAAATCACCATCTGATGTATGTTTGCTCCCTCACTGAGGTCCCAGACAGCAGTGGGGCTGGAGGGTATTGTGGGAGCACAGGTTTGGACATGGGTTGTTCTCCCACTGTGACATCCTCATCTCTCAGTGACTCGGCCCTTTCCCCAGGGTGGAGATGTCACGCCTGGTCTGGCCCTGCCAGTTGCTGCAGCTTAATGCATTTGCCCGTGGCTCTTCCCATAACCAGAGGACCTGATAGCTGCTGAGTGTGCAGCCTCCTCGGGGCACTCTGGACCCGCCCTTGATGGTGACCTCCAGGGCCCCTCCCTCTGCGGGGGAGAGACGCAAGCAGCTCCTCGGTACCGCCTCTCAGTCTCTGCGTTAGTTCCCATCCTGGGCTTGGTGAATGGTTGGCCTTTCTTTCTCGTGTTTCTCAGCAGGACAGCATTGTGTTTCAGGGTTAGGAATCATCTGAGCTGGCACCATACACCCTTCCCACCTCTGCCCCCCCCCCCGGCACCAAATGTTGGTAGGAGGCCCCTGCCATTGAGATGCCAGAAGTCCCCTAGTGTACTTCTAAATGCCTCCTACCATCCCCTACCACTGCCTAACTAGTTCTTCCCATCCTACCATTCCTTAAATAGAATTTTTAAAAGAAATAAAATAACAAAGAAAACAAAAGAATTGATTCATTCTGTAGGGTGTGTAACCACTACTAATCAACTTAAGCACTGATTGGATAGTTTCAGGAACAACTGTAGTAGTCACTGATATTTTTAACCTGATAAGTCGGAGAGTTCATATGCTCAGGTCTCATCACAGGATCACATTTCCGGAAACACAAACTAGCAACCAAAGCAGTGGAATGGGAATGCAGTTCCTCGATGTGAAGTTAGCAGTCTGACCCTGCTCTGGGGAGCTTCCCACACTCGCTCCTCGTTTGCCACTCAGCCAAACTGAGAGTCACCCAGGGCTCCATCGCCTCCCCAAAGGGGCCCTTTACTCTCCCGTGACCCCTTACTGTTCTTTCCTACCAACAGCAGCTCAGCCTCTCGTCCAGAAGGAATGACTCCTCTAACAGCCAGAAGGAGAAAAAATGTCTTAGGTAGGCAAGGGAAGGGAAGGAAAGCCCCACTCACTCCCTCCCTCAGCTACATTCAGTTACTTTTGTTCCACGTAGCTATATTGTAAGGAAACACTTTCATTTCAGCCAGTCAGGGTGGTACACACATGTAATCCCCCACTCTGGGAGGCTAAGGCAGGAGGATGCAAATTCGAGCCCAGCCTGAGCAGCTTTGGGACTTAGTGAGACACTGTCTCAAAATTTTAAAAAGGACTGGGGGATAGGATAGTTCGGTGTGAATGCCCTGGGTTTTAACCCCCAATGTCACCCAAAAAAACAAAATCCACTTTCATTTGAAAGGCATTTAAAAAAAAAATTATTAGTACATGTTTGAAGTACGTAATGTTTACATTGCTCCTGTGGAGTTAGTATATCTACCTAACACATCTTAATTCTAAAAGGCATTCTGCTTACCTCAGAACCTTCTGAGGTGGGCAGGGATGGCTAATGTTCCTCTTTTGTGAGTCAGTGAGCCTTTTAGTGATTTGCCCAAAATGAACGCAGGCAGAGAGCGAAGTGGTGCCCGTGGTGTCAGTGTCTCCAGGGCTAACCACTGGTGAGCACAAAGGCTGGGCTTCGTCCCAGGCCTGTGGAGGTTTAAGCAACGTGTTCCCTCTGGGGGTGAGGGGTTGGGGGGGGAAGTGAGGAGAGCCATCGTGTTGCCTCCTAGACCCCGGGTTTGTCCCCACTCCCTGTGCTGCTGAACCCCTCGCAGACTTTAACTCAGCTTCACTACAGAAGGTTGGTAGCATCTTCTCATCTTCTCATAACGTACCATCCAGCTGGGTTTTTAAAAAAATCATAACTTTCTTGAGAAAAGCCTCTGCTCCTCCCCCTGTGGGAAAGTCCACTCTGGCCTCTGTGTCCTGGATCCCCAACACAGCCTGGCCTGCTGTTTCCCATGGGCTGGGACATTCTGGTCTCTCCCTACCCCATCCAGGCCCCTCCCTCCATCCCAGGCCATCTGTCCCTTTTAACAGCGCTGTCCGTGGGGAGGATGGTCCCTGGCTGGCTCTATAATGGGCCTGGGGGAGGCCAGGACACCCCAGTGCTGCCCGGTCACTGAATTGAGTTGGGTTTTAGGGAGGCATGTGGCTAAAAAAAACCCTAGTGGGGAAGAGTGTCCCATGGTGCGGGAAGGGACTTGCCTAGGGGAAGGGACCGATGAGTGTGCACACATCCCAGAGGATGCAAGAAAAAGGAAAGAGGATGCCTTTCTAAAAATACAGCCCATCTGCATCGTGTGAGCTAGTTTCCTCGGAAACCACCACCAGGAACAGAGCCCCCCTGTGCAGAGGATTGGATCGGGCTCTCCAGTGGCTTCGCAGCTCTCCTGTGGGGTTCTGGGGCCTGAGTGATCAGTACTCCCAGCCGGCTGGACACCCAAACCCCAACTAGGATCTAGCGGGGACTCCCCAGTTCTGCGGTTCCTGCTTCTTGTGACACAAGGGTGGGGAAGGCCCGGAGCTGCCAGCTGGTCTCATGCCACAGTGATGGCTTTCATCCAAGGCCCCGTGCCCTGAGCTGTCTTTATCCCTGGGCTCTGTATAGGGAGAAACCAGCAGGGTGGGTGGGAAGGTTATCTCCCAACCAAGCAGCTGGTGTGATTGTGAGTTTTCTGGGAAGGAGAGAAAGTCTGAGGCTTCACCCTTGAAAAATATCTAGATATAGAGTTGGAAAGGAAGGGAGGGAAGGAGGAAGGAATAAATGGAAGAATCGAGGAGTTAATTCATCCTTTCACCCTCCCTGGTTAGATCGCCATAGTGGTACAGGATGAGCATGAGTACTAGACTAGGAGTCCAGCTCTGGCTTTGAGGACAAGTAATTGGACCTCTTATAGCCCTGGTTTTGTCATCTTATCAGGGTGAAATAAAATAGCACAAGCAAGCACTTAGGAGCTATGAGATGCTTTGTAAGAATAAGAATTTGTGGGCCAGAGATTTAGCTCAGTGGCGCTGTGCCTGCCTTGCAAGCACAAGGTCCTGAGTTTGATCCCCAGTACCAAAAAAAATTGTTTTTCAACCAATCTTTTTTTTGGTGGTACTGGGCATTGAACCCAGGTCCTTTGCACTGAGATACATCCCCAGCCTTTTATTATTTTTTATTTTGAGACAATGTCTTGTGGCTAAATTGTTTCCCAGTCTGGGCTTAAACTTGTAATCATCCTGCCTCTGCCTCCCAGAGTGCTGAGAGTATAGGCATTCTCCACTATGCCCTGCTACACTCTGTCATTTAAAAATGTTTTTTCCTGATTTCAGACTGTATACCCCAGTTTTCAGCCCTCCACCCAAGGACTATACCTGTGAACTTTTTTGTATGCAGCCTACCAGGTTTTTTCTGTGGAACCATTCCTATTTCTCACACTTGAGATAATACTGCACATTTCTTTTCTACAAGCATTTCCTCATGTTATTAAGTAATCTTTTATAAGTTACTACAGTGATATGTGTATTTGGTGACCTGTGGACAGACATGCAGCTGTGTCTAGTTTCTCTCTATTGTAAATGGCATTGTACTTGGCATTCCTGAGCTACACCATTCTCTGCCCTCTCCAGTTTCCTTAGGAAATTTCTTCCAGGGAAGGGATTGCTGAGTCTCGAGAGTATGAACTTTTAAAATAATTTTAATTCATTTTACAAAACTGCTGTCCAGAAAGATGTATCGGTGTATCGCCTGCAAGCATTATAAGCCAGTGCCCGTTTCTGTGCACCTTTGTTAGCACTGCAAGCTTCGCCAGTTCCATTTGCCAAAAAGACGAGCTTCTTTTAATTTGCATTTCTTTGACTTCTAGAGAACGTGCATATTTTTCCAGTTTTAATTCTCTTAGGAGTTTCCAGATCATGTTCTTGGCTCATTTCCCTTGGTGCGTTCTGACTGCTGCCACCCTGCAATCCAAGTTCTGGACGAACTGTGGATCCGGGGCCCTATCAGTGCCCTGCCTTTCCCACCATTGCCTCATCTGGTGACCCGTTCTTCCCGAGGGTCAGAAGCCTGGTGGTCTCCCAGAGCCACCCGGCCACTGGGCCCTGGGACCTACCATCTGGCAGCTGTGGGCTGAGAGATCGCCTGTGCCACCCCTCCCTGCAGGACCCCTCCTTAAATATCACTCTGCCTGCCACCCTGACGGTCCCCACCCCTCCCGGGCTGTCCTGGCTCCAGGAGTGCCCTCAGCTCTCCTCTTCCCCAGCCTCTCTGTCCTCCAGAATGGCGCTGTCGACTCCCGGGCCTATACCGAACCCTGGCTCCAGCCTCCCACTTGCCCTTCTGCTTCTCAGTGAGGCAGGCCTTCTTTTTTTTTTTTTTGGTAGGGGGGATCAAACTCGGGTCCTTGCGCTTGCGCAGCAGGCGGTGAAACCACTGAGCTAAATCCCCGGCCCAAGTGAGGCAGGCTTTTGCTTAAGACTGTTTTAGAGATCATTATGTGTTGCTTTTCTCTTTGGTTTCCAAACATGTTTGAACTTTTAAGAGCAATCTTTCTAAGCCAATCTTGTGGAAGTATCAGTATGGTCTCCTGGGACCCCTGACCCTACCTTCAATGTCCTCCTCCACCCGGGAGATTCAGAGCAAGGCCCAACCTCGCCCTCCCTCCTTCCCAGGGCTCCTACTGCACGACGTGACCATGGCCGGGCTGCAAGAGCTGCGATTCCCAGAGGAGAAGCCCCTGCTTCGCGGCCAGGATGTTACCGAGCTGGTGAGTAGCCCCTTCGCGGTCCTGGGCCCCAGCGCGCCACCTTGTGGCGAAGAGGGAAACCGCAGCCTTCCCTGAGGCCTTGATGGTCACGGGTAGACCCTGAATGGGGACAAGCCACCCTGAGCAGCCTTGTCCTTGCTTTGAAAGAGTTCCAGGACCAGCCTGGATTCCCAGGCGCCCAACACCCAGCTAACTTTCCTGTGGCTGCGGCTGTCTTTGAGGTTGGAGCTCAGCAGGAGAGAGCACCATTTGGTTGATGCGGAAACGCACAGACAAGTGAAGTTACTTGGCCAAGATCACACAACTAGAGCAGACTGAGGCCCCACGAAGTCCCTGGCTCTGGGCAGTCCCCAACCCCAAGGGAGGCACCCTGAGGTGCTGCTTTCAGCAGGCACAGGAACTGCCCTATCCATGCTGCAGGCTCCTCTGAGGTCCATGGGCAAGATATACCAGCAGCGCCTCAGGAGCTGTGGGACTGAGGCAGTGGAGGTTGATTTTGTCCCAGTGTCGGGAACTGAGTGCCAGACTCCAGCATCTCTTCTATCCTCCACCTTGTTAGGACGCCCCGTCCACCTTTCCTTTTCACCCTCTCTGCACCATCCTATCAGTGACTGCGACACAAACCACTGTGCAAGAAGCCAAGGGCCACCTGCTCCTTAGCTGGGGGAGTTCATCAGGCTGAGGTTCCCACTGCTTATACCTCCCAGGCCTCCTTCATTCTGCAGATGGGGAAGCCAACACCCACCCAACCCCTCAAATCTGCATCCCTGTTTTCTGCCCTGCCCTTCCTCCCCCCACCTCCTGCCTCAGGAGGTGACCAAGAGCACCCGAACAGCAAGCTAGGGGACCAGGCAGCAAGCAGGGCTCCAGAGGACGGACCTCATGAAGGGTCCCCAGAGAAGGGCACAGCCCTTAGTCAGAGTCTTGCATTAACTTTTGAGGCCTGGGTGACTTCAGGGCAGCCCTTGGGGCAGCGGGGGAGCCACACACTTAGCAGGCCCTTTGTTCCAACCTCACTCACTCCTGGCCCAGACCGCAGACCCCATTATTGCTTCCTGGGAAACTTGCAAGGGCCTCCCCAATGGTCCCCTCGCTTCTGCCCTTACAGGCCTTTAAAATACATCATGTCACTTCTCTGCTTAAAGCTCACCAGCAGCCCCAGTCATGCTCAGCCCAGCCCCTGTCCTTCTGGGGCCCAGGATGTGTTATGCACCGCCCTGCCCCATCCCTGCTCTCTCCCCCAGCTCCCTCCTTTCCAGCCTCCTTGAACTTGCCCACCACCTTCCCAGTGGTTCCTTCTGCCTGGAAGGTGTAGCCCCAGAGCGCAGGGCTCACTGCCTCTGCTCGGATGCCCCTGCTCAGAGAGGTCTTCGCTGCCCAGTGTGTCTGACCCTGACACCCCTCCCTGCTCTGTCTTGCTCCCTCTCAGACTCTGCAGCTTTCTTCTCTGTTTGATGCCCAGGTCTCCACAGCGCCCAGCATAGCTTCTTGTACACAGTTGGTGCTCAGCAAAGACATTCGCTGGGGGGAGCCACAGATTGTGGTGCAGCTCGGAGGGAAGAAGTTTTTCAGACCTTTCTGAAAAGTCCCTCTTGCCCACACCAGCCTGTCTTTCGAAGCCTCTGACCAGAGACCTCTTGTGAGGACTTGCCAGTGCATAGGGCAGCCCTTGTGGACCTCTGCATCCCATCACGTGCTGAAGGGGGCAGGGTGGAGAGCAGGTATCACTGTGGCTCAGCATCAGTGACCCTGAACAGTGCCTGGACACAGTGCAGAGAGCTGAGGCCTTCTTGGGCCCATGACACCTGTGTCTTCCACACTTCACCATACACACACACACACACACACACACACACACACACACAGAGGCTCTGAGAGTAGACGGCACCCTTCTCCACCCACCTGGCCCAGCCCCTTGTTCCCCATCAGTGATCTCAGTCACCCCCCCACCCCCCAGCCTGCTGGTCTCTCACCCTGCTGGCCTCCAAGACAGTTTGCCGCTCTGATGGTCCCACTTCTGCATGAGGGTCTGGTATCTGTCTCTGTGGAGGTCTCTCCTTTCTCGAGACAGCACAAGCCCTTGGCTGAGGACCTGGCCACATCTGCTATTTCCTAAGGCACAGTACAAGCTCTGTCCCCAAGCCCAAAGCATCCTCCTTATCCCCCAGCAAGGGCTTTTCTGGGGTCCACATGCTTCACCTTTGCCTGCAGAGCTGTTCTACTTCTCAGGTCCCCTGTGGCAGTGTGGGAAAGTGCCCTCCCTTTTCACTTTCTCAGTCTCCTGCAAAGGCTCGGAGCCCAGTGAGGATCAAACAGTTGGCCCTCGGTGTCCTTGAGTTCCACATCTATGGTTTTAGTCAACCACAGGTTGAAAATATTAGAAAAAGGGGCCAGGGATTTAGCTCAGTGGTTCCACTGCTTGCCTTGCAAGCACAAGGACCCGAGTTCAATCCCCAGTACCAAAAAAAAAAAAACCCACAGAAAATATAGAAAAAACAGTTGCACCTGTACTGAACGTGTACAGACTTTCTCTTTGCAGTTAATCCCTAAGTAATGTAACAGCCATTCATACAGCATCTGCCTTATGTTAGGTATTATAAGCAGTCTAGGACTAATTTAAGTATACAGGAGGATGTGCGCAGGTTCTGTGCAAAATGACACCATTTCATAGAAGGGACTTGAGCTTCTGTGGAACTCGGTGTCTGCAGAGCGAGCTGGACCCAGCGCCCTGCAGAGACTGCGGGACAGCAGCACCTCCTCTGCCTCTGCGCACTGGCTTGCTTTGCAGACTCTAGTGCCTGCTGGTCCAGGGCTCTGTGGGACACTGGCCACCCCCTCTCCAGTGCCCCCCACAAGTCACCCCTGAGCCTCCTGCTCCCTCAGTGGGACCCTCTCCCTCCAGTTGCCTCTGAGCTTTCTCTCATCGAGCACAGTCCAGGGTCTCCAAATGGGTTCCTGTTACTCCTGCTGTTCCTTGGCTGTTAGGTCCTGTCCCTCCCACACCCCTCATCTCCCAGGGCCCCCAGCACCTTGAGAGCACTCTGCAAACCCTGCTATTATCTGCCTCATCCTTACTGTCAGAGTTTTGTTTTTCACAAAACTGCCTCTTCCCTCCTTCTCAGAGATAATTGCCCCAGTAAGGTCTTGATAAAAACCTCCCACACCCGCTTCCCCAGCCTCCCTCACACAGTGATTAGGGTGAGAAGATGCATCCATGCCAGCCCCTTCCCCTTCCCCCAGCCCTGTCCTCTTCCGTGGGGGGGGTCCAAGAGTGGCTGCCCTCCCTCTCCCAGGAAGAGTCCCCCAGGCCTTGGTTGAACCAGCAAGGGAGGCTGGGTTCCACGTTCCCAGGCAGCTGATCCCTGGCTGTCCTCTTTGGGTGTGACAGTCCCTGGTGCCCTCTGACCTTAACCTCCCTACCTGCCAGAATGCGGGCAGCTTGATGTTAAGGTATTTTGAGAAGCAACATCAGAATCATTGGGTGCACCCTGGACCCAGGGATGTTTTCCTTCCTGTTGCACAGTGGCAGCCCAACCTTTCTCTTGCTATGCTCCAGCTGCACCCTGCTCCTGATTTGATGGGTATTTATTCCATAGGAGAGTCCGTGGCATACAGAGTCCAGGGTAGGAACACAAAGGACAATCGTAGCTAATGCCCCATGCAGAGGCTGCTTGGCCTGCCTGACTGGAGCAGAGAGGCTTCTAGACAGGCAGGGTAGACAGCAAGGTGGACCCAACCCACGCTCCACCTTACATGGGTGGGTGCTGGTCTCCTGGTAGGCTTCCTCCAAAACAACCGGAGTCTGACTTGGATCAGGTGCCTGGTCATTCAGATGTGGAGAAGCTGAGTCACACCCCAGAGTCAGGCCCAGCTGCAGGGAGCCTGAGGGCTGCTAGGCTCCATCTGTGCAGCCTCATAAGCTGAGTGCATTTTGAATCTCACCCCCCATCCTGCAGATTGTTCATTTCAGTCTGGGAATGTTACAGTCGGACTTGGTCCCTCCCTCATGGCCCTTGGAGTCCAGTGGTAGGATAGCCACTAATCACAGATGTACACTGCTCAGTGTCACACATGTCCAAGTGACTGGAGAACTCAAAGTGGGCAGTGCCTTGGGCCCTGGCAGTGCCTAACTATGCAGGTTAGAAAAGCTCCTTGTGGCTTCATGCCAAGCACACCTCAGCTTGCCCATCCCAGTTGGGGGTGTGATGGGCGTGTCCTCCTCCTCCCTCCTTCCTCTGCCTCTGCCCTTGTGTCCAGATGGTCAGACCTCCAGAAGTATCTATGAGGGCAGGAGAACAAAGGGACCAAGAGTCCAGATTTGAAACAGAGATTCCACCACTTCGTAGCCCGGGGCCTCAGCCTGAGCCTCACCCTTCCTACCTGTAAAAGGGAAATCTTTTCATCTGCCAAGCACTGGATAGCCTGATATCTGGCACTTGGTAAACTCGACTTAACATTAACGTAGTCTGGGGATCAGAAAGCTGTCTGCTCTGGGCTGACCTCCATGGGCCGCCCAGGCCAGTGAGGGCCTCACTTGCTCCTCTGTTTGCCTTCTCTTAGGAGAACCCTGACACCTTCCTCTCCACTGTGGACACGGACTGGAAGGTAAGTCCAGGCTCAGCCCCCTGAGATGTGGGACCCACCGTTGGCCAGCCCCTGAACAGGGCAGCCAGAAAGGGACAGGGGACCTGGGGGAGGAGGGCAGGGGGATGGAGAAGGGAGTGAGGGATGCTATAACCTGAATCAGCATTTTCCTCCAATGAAAGGTAGGTTGGCTCCAAAATAGCTCCTGTTTCCATGGCAGCAGTTGCCAGGACAACCATGTCCTCTTTACTTTGATGCCAGATTCTCCATGAAAACTGAACTTAAGCTTTGTTTTTATTCCCCTTTTGGCTCACTTGTCCAGCCATTTCTTCTTTCTCAGTTCCCCAGTGACCGTTTACTTCCAGGTGCTAGAAAACGCCTAACACCAGACACCAGGGGAGTCTTGTGGGGTTCCCCAAACTCCACCAGGCAACCAAACATGCTGAACAGCTCAGATCCTTCCTCCTAAAAGATGAAAGTAGACCCCAGGCTACTACCCTTGTCACTGGCAACCTTGATGTGGGTCATTCTCCAAGCCCCATGACAAGGCCAGCCTGTGGTCTGGAGGCCGCTGAGGTGATGACACAGGAGGTGGGGCCGCCTGCTGGCACTGCCTTGGCAAGTAGCTCAGCAGCTCGCCAGCAAGGATGAGGCCAGGGCACGTGTGTAGTCCTTCGGTCACGAGTCTTGAAGATCAGGCCTTGTGCGTCGGTCTCTGGTCATGTGCTCTTCAAGGACACAAGGGGAGGATGCAGGGCAGACAACATGCAGGTGCTCAGATCCCACAGGAATGCCCTGTCCAAACACAGGGGCTCCAGGCTGGAAGAGAGGCATGGGATTTGGTTGGGGGGCCAGGAGAAGGTGGGAGGGATGTGGCTGGGTGAGGAGCCAGCTGGTAGGAAGGACCAGTTGAAAATCCGAGCAGGATCCAGGCAACTCTTCTTGTCCTCTGTGCTCCGAATGAGATTGGGAATATAAGCAAATGTGCCCTAAAGAGGGGACTGATGACATTAAATCCTGGAGCAGCCAGGCCCTGCCCTGTCACTCTGGTCCCACGTGTGGAAGGCGCAGGCCTGACGCTCACCTTGTCATGGGGAGAGGTGGAGGCGAGCCTTGGGGTCCCAGGGGAGGCCTCGCCACGCAGATCCCGACTGCTTCTGTGCAGCCGCCTCTCAGCTGAGCCCTCCAAGCAGCAGGCAGACAGTGCCCAAGGCAGCTGCTGTGGCAGGTGGGACCCTCATTCTCAAGGCCCTTTGCATGTTGAGGGGAAATATGTATTAAAAGGTTCCCTCCTAGCCAGGCGAGGTGGTCCACGCCTGTAATCCCAGCTACTCAGGCTTGCAAGTTCAAGCCCAGCTGGAGCAACTTACTAAGAGCCAGTCTCAAATAAAGGGCTGGGCGTAGCTCAGAGGGAAGCACTCTCCTAGCATGTAAGAGGCCCTCAGTGACAATCCTATACTGCAAAAAGAAAAGCTGACTCCCTGTCCACTCCAGTTATACTACATGGAGACAGGTGTGGACTTTTGTTTGTTTGTTTGTATTATTGTTTTTATTTAAAAGAAACAGCCCCAGGGCCGAGGATTTAGCTCAGCCGCCTGCTGCACATGCGCAAGGACCCAAGTTTGATCCCTGGTACCCCCCAAAAATAAAAGAAACAGCTCCAAAGATGGCTATTATGTGGGCCATAGCCTGGCAGGGATTGTATCCCACTTCACAGCGGGAGGTGGTGTCACTGTTGCTGACCTCAGTGGGCTCTGCCAGGAGGAGAAGTAACAAAGCTGAGAAACACAGGGGCCAGACAGACCCAAGTCTAGCCCTTGGCCCTGCCACTTCCTGGCCATGTGACTCTAGGACAGGCCAGTCTACTGAGCCAGCTCATTTGTACAGTGACACATTCGTGGGTGTGGGTGTGGCCCAGTATTTGGACACTCCAGTGACTGTGACAAGTGGAGTCAGAGCCAGGCTGCTTGGGTATGGCTCCTTGTTCTGTTTCTTAGCTGTGTAACATGGAGCAGGTCACCAAACCTCTCTGCGTTTCACCTGCCTTCTCTGAAAAGTATAAGAGGGTAAAATAAGCTGGATGTGGAGACACATGTCTGTAATTCCAGCACTGGAGAGGCTAGGTGGGAGGATTATGAGTTCAAGGCCAGTCTGGACTATATAGGAAGACTATCTCAAAAAACCAAACTGAACTTGGGTGCAGTGTAATCCCAGCACTGGGGGAGGCTGAGGCAAGAGGATTATGATTCACCTCCCACCTAGGCAATTTAATAAGACCCTGTCTCAAAATCAAAAATAGGGCTGAGGGTTTAGCTCAGTGGTTCCAGCACCTGCCTCACAAGGGAAGGTCCTGAGTTCAATCCCCGGTACAAAAAAAAACGTCTGGGGAAGTGTGAAGGCCCTGGTATCAATTCCCATTACTGCAAAAACAAACAAACACTGAACCAAAACAAAATACAATAAGGTAACAAAATGCTTGAGTAGAGCCTGGCTCGTGGTGGCCCATCTCATGTAAGTGCTGCTCCCAATGTGACCTCAGGCCTGGAATGCTAGGGTGGAAACGCCAGTGTTACTAGCTGGGTGGGGAAATTGCCTAACCTCTCTGTGCCTCAGTTTCCTCATCCTATCTCCTGGGTTTATGAAGACTGTGTATGTTTTCCTTATAAATACTTGTGTGTCAGGCACTGCTCCTTCTCCCATTCGCAGAGGTAGAGGGTCAGAAAGGTTGACTGACTTGTCCAAGGTCACCCAGCAAAGAAGTGGCAGAGCTTCAGGGGCACCAGGATTCAGCTAGCAGAACCTCAGTTAGCTGTGCTTGGCCACAGCCTCCAGGAAAGGGGCCAGCAATCTGGGGAGACCCGTGGGTTGTCCTGTTTCTCCTGTTCCAGGGCTGGGGAGATCTAGGGTCAGGGCTGTGTGATTGTTGCAGTTTTTTCTCATTCCCATAGCAACTCAGCAAGGAAAGCACAATACCTATTTTATATCGGGGAAGCCAGAGGCACAGAGGTTACAGATGTTGCCCAGGGACCCAGCTAGGGGCCAGGCAGAAGTTGGATGCAGGTCTGTGGATTTGCAGCCAGTGAGCTGAGCACAAATGGGGACAGGGCTGCAGCTTGGGGTGGGGAAGGGCAGGTCAGCATCTCACCTGGGTCCAAGGACAAGGACAGGCCAACAGAGTGCACAGGACTGGCTGGGGACAGTAGCAGGACCTCTGCTCCTTGGAGGAGCTGCCTCAGTGGTCCAGGATGGAAGCATGGCCAGGATGGGGAGATCTGGGGCACCCCATTCTACACTCCTGCTGCCTTCAGGGGCACAGGGCCCAGCATGCTGCTCAAGGCCCTGAAGTGAGGGGTCAGAGATGGAGCAGGGAAGGTGGTTGGTGGCCCAGGTAAAGGATGTGGCCAGGGGTAGTGCCAGTGGCAGGTGCTTGCCAGGTCACCAGCACCCAGGGTTGCCTTTCCGAGGGCAGCCAGCCGGTGTGCAGCATAGGCTGGGACAAGCAGTGTGTCCTTCACTGACAAGAAGAATCAGGGCACGGGTGCCTTGCATTCGTCCTGCTGCCTGACGTCCTGTTCCCTCAGCCTGGAGCTCCCACTGCTCACCTCCTTGGCCTATTTCCTCTCCTCCTGTGGTAACCATGACTCCAGTCTCCTTGTTCTGCCTGCGTAGCTTGGGCTAGTTTGCCGCCCAGACCCTTGATTCTCTGGGGGATGGGACATGGAGCCTGAGGTGGCTCAGACATCCTGCTCCACAGAGACCCAGGAGGCAAGCAGCACGCTGGAGGGTGGTGTGCAGGAGGCAGCCACGTCAGCTAGGCAAAGGCTGTCCCTGTCCTTCCTCCTCTCTCTAGGGGCCTCCAGCCCCTTGCTGCAGAATAGGGGTGGGAGGGCAGAGCTGATGTGTGCCCCATCACACCCCTGCTTCTGCAGTCTCCCCAGGTCCCTCGGACACACACCCCACTTTTGACAGCTCGGAAAGCCCTGGGTAACATGCACAGAGTGGGAGGTAGGTGGGAGAGCAGCGGGCCCCTGAAGCAGAGGTGCTTGGAGAAGCAGGGACCTCCCAGCTTTCCTTAAGGATAAGTGACCTGGGTCTTCCTGTGAGGGAGCTGGGCTTGGTGGCTGGTGCCCAGCATGCTGGGCCTGGACCTCTCAGCCCTTCGTGCAGGAGATGAATCCAGGGCTCTGCCTGCCTCTGTGTCCCACTCTGTCCTGATTGGGCATGCACATCTGTGAAAGGCCCCTGTGTGTGCCTGGCCACAGCTTCTGTCACCCTGGGGGTATCTGTGTGCAGCTGCAGTTGTCAGCGGTACATAGGGGCTGGGACCCCCAGGATGATGTGTTGCTGGGGTGGGAGGAAGAGGCTGGGTGATGAGGAGCTCGGAAGCCAATCAGAGCCAAGTTTGTCTCCCAGCAGCCAATCTGGGAGTGGGGGCTGTGGGTGAGCAAGTGGCTGTTCAGAAACGCTGCAGGGAGGAGGGGCCACCTGGCTGCCAGGAGCTGTGTATAAATGCCCAGGAGCTGAGCTCCTTCCCAGAGCTGACGGTCTCCCGCTTGAGCTGCCCCCTCCCACTGGAACCGAGTGACTCAGGCCTTTGTTTGTTCTTCCCAGTCCGGGCGAGTCCCCTCCTTCGGCAAGATGCCGGAGTGCTGGGATGGGGTGAGTGAGGGCCCTGGGGGCAGCCAGGGGGGCCAGGAGGATGGGGCATCGTTATGACCTGTGGGAAGGACAGGGCATCACTCTCCCATCGCTCTCCCTCACTTGGAGTCACTGAGGCAAGGCCACAGGGCTCCGGTCCCCTGGTAACCTAGAGCACCCGTGTAGCTGAGGGCAGCTGCTAGTCCATCCTGAGGGAGGGATGCAGTCTGTGGAAACAGAATGAAAGCACTGACTCCTCTCTGCCTGTGTGGCCCTGTGTACATGCCCTGCTGACAGCGAGTCCTCTGCCTTCCTTGTGCCCACTGGCATCTGCCTGGGTGCTGGGACTACCTCGGCCCATTGGGCTGGTCCTCTGTGAGCCTGGGGCTGTGTCTGCAGCATGTCCTGGGAGGGCTATGCCTGCAGGGTCTGTGGTCCTGTCCCCATGGTCTTGATGTTTGGGTGGCAGCTCTAGATTGCCATTGGCAGCCTCTTGTGGATGGAGACTGGGGCAGCTGAATCAGGATTGGGAGGGGACAGATTTGTGTCCCCAGCCTCTTCCTTCCTTAGGAGTTGCTTGTATGTCCCCAGGGCATTTGGGTGCCAGCTCGGCAGAGGAGTGGAGGTCTGGACCTTCAGGCAGGGGTTTCTGCAGGGAAGGGGAAACAAGGGGTCACTGTGCCTCCTGTACCCCTGAGGAGCAGCAGGTACCCAAGCCCTAAATGGTTCTTCCTCAAGGAAGGAGAGGCAAGGACAAACTTCCCTGCCCCTGCGCACCCCCCTTGCCCTACCCTGCTGGGTTCCCAGGCTGTGGGGTCGCCTTGCATGGAGGCTGTGACATCAGCCCATATCCGCCCATGCAGACCCTGTCCCCTGAATTATTGATGCAGCTGACGAAAAGAATCTCATGTGCCAGCTCCATTCCCTGGCCCCATGCACCAATGTCCAGCTTCCAATCCCTACCCAATCCCCACCCCCACCTCAGGCCCTCAAGGTCACTGGCAAGACATTAGGAGCTGAGAGGGAACATCAGAGCCCCCTCCCTGGCTGCCACACTGCATCCCGTGGGTGCCCACCGGGAGGCGGGCCGGGCTCTGATGTCACCAGGAGCCAATGGAAGCTCTCGGCTCTGGGAGTTGGAGGCCTTAGGTTCGCCAGGCTGCGGTCCTGGGGCGCCCCCCACCTTGGCCAGCATAGTACCCGGGAGAATAGGATGCTCCACTGCTATCAGGCTGAGCTGGGTCTGAGCTCCCTGCTAAGGATGGAGTAAAGCGGAAGATCGTTAGCAGGGTTAGGCCAAGGCCACTAGGCCCCATGGACTGACTGTCTGGCTAAAGCTCCCACCCGCCTGCCATGACTGCCCAGACCCAGCTCTGTTGCTGATGACAGCCTCCTGCAGATGGGGACCTAGGCAGCTGGATCAGGACTGGGAGGGGACAAATGGGGCCTCCTCAGCAGGAGGGCAGGTACCCCCTCATCACACCTGCTGGAGGGTGGAGGTCTGAGTTTAGAAGGTGCCCTGGGACCTGACTTCTGTTCCCCAGGGCAAGAGCTGACTCACCTGAGAACTGCCCTCTGGTGCAGAAAGCCCACTGTGGTAGCCCTTGGCTCTCCCTCCAGGCCTGAGAGAACAGGGGAGTGGCTGGGAATGGGATTGGCAGGCACCCAGCGGACGTGGGCCTCTGTGGGTGGGGCTGCCTGCTCAGAGGTCTGTGGGGTGGGACTGGTGTCCTCCTCAGAAAATGCAGCCTGAGTACCGAGCCCTGGCCCCTGAGGAGCCCTGGCCCACCTGGCAAGTCCCCTACCCCACCTGCTCTGGGCTTGACCTCAGGGAAGTCACTTTTCCTTTTTGGGCCTCAGTTTCCTCCCGAGTAGCTTGAGTCCATGTGAGGAGTAAATGAAAGGACACATGGAAAGAGCCCACTCAGTGGCCTATAGGTAGGAAGTGCACCTTGAGCTGAAGGATCCTCAGGGAGGGCAGGCCTGGGACCACCTGGTGGACCCCAGGGATCAGACCTCCAGCAGATTGTGTCTCCTGGGGTGGGCACCACCTTATTACTTTCTACTAGAGGCACAATTCTGGACAGTGGTGCTCTGAGACCAGACCCAAGAAAGCTAGTCCCTGAGAAACTGTCCTCCCCACCCATACCTTCCCCTCTGAAAGTGGGGGCTGGGGTCCTTCTCCCTCGGTGAACATGTGGGAACCTGGTGCACAGTCTCCTCTCAGCCACTGGCTCTTTCCTTCCTGCCTCTCACCCCAGGGGCACCTTCAACTCTTTGGGCTCCCACTGTGGTCCCAGGGCTCTCCATAGGGCAGGATGGGCCATTTACTCAGCTCTGCTGACCCTCTTGAGTTTCCTCATTGAGTGTCCAGAATTACCCTCTTCCAAAGGCACCAGCCAGCAGCAGGGCATCTCCCTGAGGCTCAGGGCTCTCTACCAGGGCTGATGCTGAAGCTGTCACCAAATCCCTATGAGGTGGTTCCCCATGAAGAGGCTGAGGCACAGAGTCACACAGAAGAAGGAGCAAAGACAAGGCTGCCTAAACAACTAATGACCCTGAGAAGCAAAACAAAGGGCATAAACTCAGGAAGACCCCTGAGCAGACCCTGCAGAAGGCTTGGAAGTGGTGGAGTGATCCAACTCCACCCTTCCTAGAGGCCTAGGGGATGCTTGGGTCACAGGGAAGGGCACTGAGGTAGAAGGCAGGGTACAATTAAGAGCTGGGGTGGAAACCTGGGAGGGGTGTGGGGCAGGGGCAGGGCCTGGGGCTAGGCCAGCATGGGCTGCTGGTGAGGATTTCAGGCAGGGCTGCTGAGACTATTGCCCTTCAGTGTCAGAGAACCCTTGAGGGCTCTGCATGGGGGCGGGCCTGGGGCCTCCCTGGACCACTGGGCAGTGGCAGCACAGTGGCTGGTTTGCAGAGGGACCTGGACTTTCTATGGAGTTCACATTGTCCCTGTGCTGGAGACCCCTGAGAAAGGGGCTCCATCTGGCCTGTCTGCTCTGTGGGCTGCTGAGTGATCTCTGCCCCACTGCCTGGTTCCTCAGAAGAGCCAGGAGTGGAGGCTGCCAAGAGTCCAGCGCTGTCTGTACCCTCCAGGAACATGACATTGAGACGCCTTATGGGCTTCTCCACGTGGTGATCCGCGGCTCCCCCAAGGGCAACCGCCCAGCCATCTTCACCTACCATGACGTGGGCCTAAACCGTAAGTGCAGCCTGGCAGCACTCAGCACTCCCTTCTCTGCCACAGAGTGCCGTCCAGCCCTGCTCACACTTAGCCCTGTGGCCTAAGCCCTCTGGCCTTGGTTTTCCCACTGACCACTGGGTGATCACTCCTGCCCTGCCCCGTAGGCCCCCCACCTTCCCCCTTTCCTCCCCTCCTCTGCGAGGCTGGCTGAGGTGTGTGTCTTTGCAGACAAGCTGTGTTTCAACACCTTCTTCAACTTCGAGGACATGCAGGAGATCACCAAGCACTTTGTGGTGTGCCACGTGGATGCCCCCGGACAGCAGGTGGGGGCGTCGCAGTTTCCTCAAGGGTAGGTACCCCCAGAATCCCCCTGCCTCCCCAGCTCCAAACCCCAGGCTGCACAGCACCCTGACCTCCTGCTCTGCCTGCAGGTACCAGTTCCCCTCCATGGAGCAGCTGGCTGCCATGCTCCCCAGCGTGGTACAGCACTTTGGGTGAGTCCCCTCCTGGCCCTGGCCCTGGCCCTGTGCTGGGGACCAAGAGGTGCCCACTGCCACTGCAGAGCCATCAGGGAGGGCTGTGGGCAGTGGGAGGGGCCTGCTCTGGATGGCTTTTGGGGGAAACGGCACCCTGGCCCTAGAGTGACCAGCAGTGCTCTATCTACACCAGGTTCAAGTACATTATTGGCATCGGAGTGGGAGCCGGAGCCTATGTGCTGGCCAAGTTTGCAGTGAGTCTCCTCCCGTCCCTCCCCCAAGCCCCAGCGCAGTCCCAGGAGCTCCTGTAGCACTATCCTTCTTCCTTCCCTATCCTCCCACCCCACCCCACATCCTCTTCACTTATTAGAAAACCTTTCTCCTTTTTACCCTTCAAGGGAATTAACTTGAAAAACAGCCAGGCATGGTGGTGCATACCTGTAATCCCAGAGCTCTGGGAAGCTTAGGCAGGAAGATTGAAAATTTGAACCTAGCCCAGGCAGCTTAGCAACTTAGTGGGACCTTGTCTCAAAATTTAAAAAGGACTGAAGCCAGGGATGTAGCTCAGTGGCACCTCGCCTGCCTTAGCATGCAAGGTCCTGAGTTCAATCCCCGATACCAAAAAATAAATAAATAAAAAGGACTGGGAATATAGCTCAGTCCCCAGTGCTTGAAAAAAAAAAAAAAGTCAAGTTGCCTTCATTTTCTGTATAAGCAAAGGAAAACATGTTTAAGGTTTGGTATGTTTAATACTCACTTTTGTAAGAACCTTTTCAAAACTAAATCAGAAGGTGCTGGGGATGTAGCTCAGTAGTAAAGCAATTGCCTAGTGTATGCCTGACCCTGTGTTCCATCCCTAGCACTGCAGAAATATGTGCACATATATGTTTGTATATTAAAAGGGAAGAGAATGGCGATAGAATCATAGGTTCTAAATAAGTCAGAGAGTGCTTAGGGGTTCAGGCTGAAAGGATCAGCAGGCGCCTGGCCCCAGTGGCCCAGTTGGCTCATCTGTGGCTTCTCAGGGCCTTACAGAGCCATTCTACCTCCTCTGACCTTTCCGGCCACCTTGGAGACAGGCAGGGCTGCAGCTTCACAGCCCACTTTCTAGGTGGGCAGAAGGGGCTCCCTCCCCCCATCCCTCCCACCCTCTCCCCTCTCCCCTCTCCCTGCAGCTCATCTTCCCTGACCTGGTGGAGGGGCTGGTGCTCATGAACATCGACCCCAATGGCAAAGGCTGGATTGACTGGGCTGCCACCAAGGTGAGCTTGGGGTGCCTGGGGCAGAGGGTGCTGTGAGGGGCGCTGCTTACACTGGGCTCCCCCTCTCGCAGCTCTCTGGCCTGACCAGCACTTTGCCAGACACGGTGCTCTCCCACCTCTTCAGCCAGGTAAGGGGCAGGACTCCTGTAGAGCTGGGCCCTGGCTGTTCCCAGCCCCGACCTGGAGGAGGAGGCCCTGGTGGCTTGGCCTAGGCCTGTTGTCACCCTTGAGAGGCCCCGTCTTCCCAGCCCTCCCCCTGCTGTCCCACTGGGAGTGGGGCAAAGGCTGCTCTGGAGATGATGCCTGCCTGTCCTCCTGAGTCTCTCTCTGTCTGTGTGCTCCCCTCCACGCCTGGGCCCAGGAGGAGCTGGTGAACAACACGGAGCTGGTGCAGAGCTACCGGCAGCAGATCGGGAATGTGGTGAACCAGGCCAACCTGCAGCTCTTCTGGAACATGTACAACAGGTGTGTGTGGGGTTTGTAGATGAGCACGTATGGATCCCGGGAGAGGGGTGGCTTCCTGCCCAGAGTCACAGCCTCCTGGGGGCAGCAGGTAGCACGGCTTTGGACCCTGGCCCTTGGGCTCTACCAGTTCCCCTCCTGCTGGCTGGGAGCACTGCGAGATGTTAGTGACACTCCGACCCCAGCAACATGGAGCAGTGGTGCTGACCTCTGTGAAATGGGAGGGTGTCGGTGAGGTTGTGGTTTTCCTTTGTTGTTGTTATTTTTGTTGTTGTACTGGGTATTGAATCCAGGGGCTTTGCACTAAGCTATATCCCCGGTCCTTTTAAAAAAAAATTTATTTTGAGGCCGGGTCTCCTTAAGTTGCCAGGTTGGACTCGAACTTGTGAACCTCCTGAGGTTGTGGTTTTCTAGCTGTGCTTTGTGGTCCTTTGTGGGGTATCTGGGTGAGCAGACCCCCCATTGCCTGCCTTCCTTTTCTTTTGCAAATACCAATTAAGCACCTGCTGGAAAAACAATAGAGAATGAGAGACCCAGGTGCAAGCTCTTGCTGTGTGGCATACAATAGAGTGAGGGCTTAGGCCCCGCTTTCTGTAGTGTCCAGCAGCCAGGCCAGGAACAAATTCCTGAGACAGAAAGGGTGGTACACGGTCCAGAGCCTGCCGACAGGAGCCAGGGGTCTGGAAAGAAGTCCGGAGTGAGGAAAGCCCTGACAGCCACTGTTCCTGCAGAGCAGGCCCACACTTACCTGACTGTTGACCACTTGGCCATGGTGGGCTCAGGGATCCCCTCATCCAGTTCTGAGATGCTCACCTTTGCCTCTGCTCTCCCTGTAGCCGAAGAGACCTGGACATTAACCGGCCTGGGACAGTGCCCAATGCCAAGACGCTCCGGTGAGTGACCATGGCCCTCCAGGGACCCTGGCCCTGCCCCTCGCCCAGGCCAAACAGCCCTTTCCCTCTGTCTGCAGCTGCCCGGTGATGCTGGTGGTTGGGGACAACGCACCTGCTGAGGATGGGGTGGTGAGTGTGCGATGGGCATGGATGCTGGGGGATCCTGGCCAGCAAGGCCAACTCTTGATGCAGCCCAAGGTGGCCTCAGGGGCAATCACCAGATGGCGGGCTTCCCGTCCACTTCCCTGCCATCTGCCATCCTTCGGAGAGGGGCCTAAGAGGAAGGAGCTGGAGCCGCTGCCTGATGTGCCCCCTACTTCCCCACTAGTGCAGCCCCGAACCTGAGTCTCTACACACTTAGGGCCCAGAGCCTCAGATCTTTCTTCTAAAATTCAACTTGCATGAAATGGATTCATTCTTCCCCGTGCCCCCCACATACCCTGGGATGTTGGCACTGTATGTCAGCCCTCCTGTTGGCGCTCTGGCAGCAGGCAGCCTGGGGGTGGGTGTCCCTCAGGACCAGGAGTGCCCAGAAAATACTGTACCTTCCAGAGTCAGGCAGCACCAGGGGCATGGGCTGGCCCAGGTCTCCGGCTACACCTCACATTGCTGCCCGGCCCCTGTGGCCCCTGGAACTTTTGCAGACCCATCTGCGAATGGGGTCCCAGGGTTTCAGGCCCCTTAGGGGCTGCTAACTGACTTCCAGAGCCTTGCAGATCCCTGAAAGGAAGAAGCCAGGGAAGGCAGCCTCCTCTAGGCCCTAGGCCCGCACTTGCCCCCAGCACTGCCCCTTCCTCTGCTCTGAGCACAGACATGGCCTTAGCCTTGGGGGCAGGGGTGTTGCTGAGACTGGCTCCTTGTCTCCAGGTTGAATGCAACTCCAAAATGGACCCAACCTCCACGACCTTCCTGAAGGTGAGCTTGGCCGCAGGGAGCAGGAGCACACAGTACGTCTGGCTGACAGAGCCTGTCCAGGGTGGGGGATCTGCTCACTCACCTCATTCTCTCCTTTGTAGATGGCAGATTCCGGGGGACTCCCTCAGGTCACACAGGTGAGACTCAGCCCTCCTGCCAGTGGGAGTGAGCTAGGGGTGGGGTGAGGGAGCCCTTCCCTTCCACCAGTCCCAGGCTGCCTAATTAGAGCTCATCCCTGTCCTACCCTCCTGCAGCCGGGGAAGCTGACCGAGGCCTTCAAATACTTCCTGCAAGGCATGGGCTACAGTGAGTACTCCCTACTCGCCCTGGCCTGGAAGCTGGTGGGTGGGCCCTAGGGCTGGCAGGGCTGGCACAGTGTCTGGCGCTGAGGACCTGTGGGTGTATGAGCACTGTGTTACCTGGGCCCCTCGCCCGACTGCACGGGGTTGTCCCAGGCCAGGCCCAGCTCTCCCATGCCCATGTGGAGGCCTCAGGGCACTGTTCTGAGGGCAGGGCTGGGCCTGTTGGGAAGAATCTTCTCCCAAACCCAGGGGTCCAGGGCCTGGGCTGGGTCCTGCCAGGGAGCATGATAAGGCGAGCCACCCACTCTGCAGGGACTATTGGTGCAGCTGGGCCCAGGGACCCTAAGAGACTCTTTGTCACAGGTGGTGGGTGACATCTAGGGGCATCATAGGTGTAAGCTTGAGGTGTGGGGACCAGAAAAAGCAAGTGAGACTATATGGTGTTAGGAGAGCCAGCCACAGGCAGCAGAATGTAAGGGAGGCAAACCTGAAGCCCTGAGGACATGAGCCCTGGGGTGGGACCTGCTCCCTGTCCTCCACTCCCCAAGTTCCCCCTTGGTAGGGATGGTGAGACCCCAGGGTCTGTCCTTCAGTCCCCCAACAAATAGCTCTGGTGGCTCCTGTGTACCCCCTTGGCCCCTGGTCCCCTCCCAACACACTGCTGCTTCTCCAGTTCCTCTATTGCTGGGAAGCAAACTTCCTGTTCGTGAATGTTTTTCCCCTCAGTCTCCTTGGGAGGAAGGTGTGCGGAGCTGGGGAACACAGCAGGAAAGGAGCTCCTCCAGCCCAGGGGCCTGCCAGCCTCTGCACCAGGTGTAGGGCAGAGGGGCCCAGGCTGGCAGGGTGGCCTGGCAGGCTCTCCAGCCAGGCCCTGCACTCACAAGAATTTGTGAACATTTGTGAAATGACAGATAAGCAGAACTTGCCAGGTGCTGGGGTACATTCTCAGGGCCCTGGGGGAGATGCACCAGGTAGCCCCGTAGTTAGGAGGGATTCTGCGTTTGGGAGACTGAGGCCCTGCAGAATCCTGAGGACCCAAGAGGCCCAAGAGGGCCTGCTGACATGAGCCTGGGTTGTGGACGGCAGGTGAGATGAGAGCCCCCATCCTGCTGGCAGGGCTCCCTGGGTCATAGTGAGATCAGTCCCTCCAGAGGGTCCTTGGGTGGGTGGGCAGGCGTGGGCTCCTGAGGCTCGGCCCTACCAGGCCCTCTCTCTGCTTGTCCACTCATCTCTGGCCCATCTCAATGTCCCTGCCTCACCTGGCCAAGATCTTCACTGTGTTCTGTGTCTCCCTGCCCCCGCCACTCTGGCTCTGTCTTCTCTCTCAGTTGCATACTTGAAGGACCGAAGGCTGAGTGGAGGAGCAGGTAGCCCTGAGACCCCTCTCCCAATGCATGGTTGCCCCTTCCAGCCTCTGCCCTGCTCCTTCTCTGTGCAGTGCTGCAGCCAGGATGCATCTTGCTATGGTTTTGAAACTTCTTGTGTCCTGCTCAACTCAAAAGCCCACAGGATTCCTGCTCTTCCTCAAATGCTGGGGACTTGGTCCTGCTGAGTGGCTTGAGATTAGGTCTTAGAGATTGGGTCTTGCTCCTAGGTTGTCAGGGGCTCAGGGGCTCCTAGAGCTCTGGGAGTTGGAAGCACAAGCTCCTCGGATGCCTTCTGGGCAGTCAGGCTTGGCCCTGGCCTGGCCAAACTGGTGGACAGGTTAGTTCAGGAGAGTAGAGTTTGCACCACACAGCTCACCTGCAAAACTCTAAAAGGGCTGAAATGGGATTGAGGGCAGCTTGTGCCCATGACACCAAGAGCAGTGCTGCTTCCCCACCCTGTCATCCTCTTGTGGGAGGCCATGCTGGGAATAGCACAGCCCTGCGCCAGCTTGGGGCTGCCTGGCCAGCACAGGCCCTGCATGCCTCGGGCTTGATGGAGCCAACGCGGTGCCCTGGCTTGGGCTGGGCCTTGTGTCTCTGGAAGATTGGTTTCGTTGGCCGCTTTGCTTGCTTTATCCTTTGCCCACCTGCCAGTGCCAGGCCCTACCTGCCAGTCCTCACACCCATTCCTTTTCTGCCCACAGTGCCCTCTGCCAGCATGACCCGCCTGGCACGCTCCCGCACCGCATCTCTTACCAGTGCCAGCTCTGTGGATGGCAGCCGCCCGCAGCCCTGCACCCACTTGGAGAGCAGCGAGGGGCTGGGCCAGGTCAACCACACCATGGAGGTGTCCTGCTGAAGCCCTTGGTCCTGCCCAGGATGCTCACCTGCCCTCCCGCCCACATCAAGGCCCCACTGCCATCCCTGTGCCAGCTCATTTTCCCTTTATTTTTGTGAGGGTGAACAGGAGGAATTGGAGTCACTTCTCTTTTCGTTTAAAAAAAAAATGAGGGATCCACCTTGGGTGCTGCAGCAGAACAGTCTTCAGATGGTTTGAGGGGCTCCCCCACCCATCTCCTTCACGGTGTTGACTGCCTTGGCCCCTCTCGTCCAGCCCCACGGCCCAGGCACAGTTATGGCCACCTTGGGCAGGGCAGGAGGGGTGGCTAAGGAAAGAGCTGGAGTCCTTCCTGGGCCAGGATCACCCCCAAATTAAAGCCCTTGGCAGGAGGGGGAAGATGGATGGGGTTTTGAGATGATTGTTGCTGGGCTCCAACCCTGATGCAGAAACCTGGAGATAGCAGCTGGGGCACCGAAGACCCTGTCTGTCCCTTCAACCCCCCAAGCACATGGGGTTCTGATGGGTAGCATAGGTGATGGCCACCTGCACTGTAGCCACAGTTCACAGCTGTTGTTCTGGTGCACTGTGGGCTGGCTGGTGCTGTGGAGCTGGGCAGGTGGGGGCTGAAGATAGAACCACACATTCGGCCTCCTCTTGGCCCTGTCCCATTCTGAGCCAAGGTCTCCCTGAGGCAGAAGTCATTTGGTCCTCTCTCCCTAGTGACTTGGCTGGGGGCAGAGGGAAAGGCTGGGGTTGCTCTTGGATAACACGTGTACCTCTGAGGACTTCAGGGTGACTGCTATGAAATCAGCAGGGGGCCAGAGGCAGGATAGCTGAAAACTCCTGTAGACCTAGTTGCCTGGGTTTCCAAAGGGTGGCCACTCAGCAGCGGCAGCACTGAGGGGGTCAGTTTCCCAGGAGGGACCAGCCCTGGGCAGCAGCTAGGCTGCTAGAGGGGCCATGGCTGGGGCTCATTGAGTCCTGGGGCGGGGGCTGAAGGTTCTTGAAGTGAACAGGGCCAGGTAGGGGAGAAAGGCTTCACACACCCCAGCCCCCTCCTGCCACCTAAGCCCAGGACTGTGCCATTTATTTCTGTCCCTGACAGCCAGAAACCAGAGCCAGTTGTCTTAGACCCTAAATCAACTATCACAAAACCCCAAATGGCAGGAAGAAAGCGCTGAAAAAACTGAAGGGCTGTGGAGGTGGGGAGAGGGTGGGGGGTGTTCTGAGGCTGAGAGGACACCCAGATCCACGTCACTGGCACGTGTCACCCCTTCCATGATGTTAAGCAATGGCTAGACGGAGGCCCTGGTGGAGTGTAGTCTGCCCCGGTTCTGCTCACTCACGTGCTTCCTTTGAATATTGAATGTGACTTTAAAGCTGGTAGAATTAACCCCTCTTACTGTAGATAGCACTGCGAGTACTGTTTTTTTCCTTTTTTTGCTGTGTTCTTTCAGATGAGATATATAAATATCTATACATTATATAAATATATGTATATTGGGTCTTCCTGCCTGTGGTTTTCCCTCAGAGGTTGTCTCTTCTTTGGTCAAGGTGAACTTTCAATGGAGTTTATTATTTTCCTCTCTGTACAAAGTTAGCCTACTTTTGTGTATTCTGGTAGTTGATGTTATTAGATTTTGAGATGACAAAATGTAAAACAAAAACCCTTGTCAATGTAGAAAGTTAACTGTGCTGAAAAACTAATAAACTAAGAAGAGCGCGACTGCGGTGGTGCCCTTTTGGAAGGGGCAGACTGTGGAGGGCTGCTGCGTGTCAGAGGGGCTGGGGGCGCAGGTGGGCAGGTCTGCATTTCCGGTGCTTGTCACACACCTCATCTTACCAGTCCTGACTCCGCTTCTACGGACTAGATGTTTCACAACTGAGAAAACCGAGCTTTAGGACAGAGGATTTGCACCAAGAAGAGATCCAACTAGGGCATTGTTTGGTTCAAAACCCCTCCCCATAACCTTTCTATTCGGGCCTTGTTTTCTTAAATAGAACGAACATGCTATTTCCCCATGTTTAACCACTATTTGTTTCATTCTTTATTCATTTACTAGACACATAATGAGTCCTTCCCGTGTGTCAGCTAATGAGGAAATGAAACACGCCAGGTTGTAAGCAGATGAAAGACGGACGAACAAGCAAATGTGTGTAGAGGGGCCTGTTCTAGACCCAAGCACGCAAAGTGCTCTGAGGGAACACAGCGTGAAGCGGTCAGATGACCATAGGTAATGAAGGTCGAGATCGGGAAAGCGGCGAGCCGCCCTCCTGGGCGCGCTCCCCACTGGACAGCAGCCAAGCCTGGGGGGAAACAATTTTGTCCTCGCACCCAAACTTGCACCCAAGAAGTCTCAACTCTCAGGGACAAATGGGAGGGAGAGTGACAGCTGGTTGTGAGCCAGGTATGAGGAAGCAAGCGACCACGAGTTTTTCAAATAACCGTTTTCTAAAGCCAACTAGAAACACCAGAGTGAAAAAGGACGCTGTGGAGGAGGAGCCACCCCTCCCCTTCCGTGCGGACGCCGAGGCCGCCCCACGTGCTTCCCGTGCGGTCTGCAGGGGCGGGGCTAGAGCTGCCGGAAGCGCGCTTGGAGCATGGCGACTCGGGCCAAGCGCGCAAGGCTTAGTAGCGGGCGGCCGGCGCCGGGGCCCCCAGCCCATGCCCTCGGCCCCTCCCGCCGGCCTCCCTGCGCTGCCGCCAGCCCCCCACGCGCGCCCTCTTCCCAGGCAGCGCGGGCCGCGGGCGGTGGCGAGCAGGAACCCGACCCGGTGGCCGGCTTCCTGAGCTGGTGCGGGCGGGTGGGGCTGGAGCTGAGTCCCAAGGTGAGCGGGACGGGGAGACGGGGACCACGGGCGGCGGGCGCGACGCTCTGACCCGACTCCCCCCTGGCGCAGGTGGCAGTGAGCAGGCAGGGCACAGTGGCCGGCTACGGAATGGTGGCCCGGGAGAGCGTGCAGCCCGGGGAGCTGCTGTTCGCGGTGCCGCGGGCCGCGCTCTTGTCCCCGCACACCTGCTCTATCGGCGGCCTCCTGGAGCGAGGTGAGCGCGGGCGAGCGGGCTGGATTCTTGGGCTGGCCGCGGGTCGCCCGGGACGCTTACCCTCGTGTCGTCCCCCAGAGCGAGACGTACTGCAGAGCCAGTCGGGCTGGGTGCCGCTGCTGATGGCGCTGCTCCACGAACTGCAGGCTCCAGCCTCACCCTGGAGCCCCTACTTTGCGCTCTGGCCCGAGCTGGGCCGTCTGGAGCACCCCATGTTCTGGTGAGCGCCGCGGGAGGGGTTGGGGAGCACTTGGGTTAGCAGCCTGCTCAGCCACCCAGCGTGGGTGCCCCCAAGCTCCAGACCGGTAGAGTGCGACGGGAGCGGGGCGGGGTTGTCCCCACAGGCCTGAGGAGGAGCGGCGGCGCTTGCTGCAGGGCACCGGTGTCCCCGAGGCTGTGGACAAGGATCTGGTCAACATCCGCGGCGAGTACTACGCCATCGTGCTGCCCTTCATGGAAGCCCATCCAGACCTGTTCGGTCCCAGTGTCCGCTCCCTGGAACTCTATCGCCAGCTCGTGGCCCTTGTGATGGCCTATAGGTCAGTCAGTAAAGGCTCGGAGGACTCGGCCCTTATTTTTAGAACTCTATTGAGGGACTGGGGTGTGGAGCTGAGTGTACACCCTAGTGCTTCACTTAAGCCTGGGCCTTAGCCAAGTTCTCTTTGGCAGCTTTCAGGAACCCCTGGAGGAAGAAGAGGAGGAAAAGGAGCCAAACTCCCCTTTGATGGTGCCTGCAGCAGACATACTAAACCACTTAGCCAATCACAATGCCAATCTAGAGTACTCTGCAGTGAGTGGATCCCACCTAGTTCTTGTTATTGCCTTGATGACTGGGCACCTGAGTCAAGCCATTGTTGTCACTGGGCTCTGCTTTCCTACTTCTAAAAATGAGGTGAAGTTAGCTCCTCCTGTACTTTTGGTATTCACATTACCTGAAATCATTTGAACATAGGCTAGAACCGGGTGTGGTGGTCCATGCTAGTAGGGCAGGAGGACCCAGAGTCCAGGGTCACCCTGGGCTAGAGTGGGATTTGTCTCAAAAGAGGCGGCCTGCCCCAAGTGGTGGCACACACCTGTAATCCCAGCACTCTGAGGGGCTGAGGCAGGAGGATAGCTGAGAGTTCTAGCCCAGCCTGAGCTACACAATGAGACCCTATCTCCCCCCGCCAAAAAAAAGCCCAATCCTGTGACAAACTTGTTACCATCATTTCTTTGGAACTTGTGTTGGGTGGTTTGCACAGACATATTTCATTCCCCACTAGCTGTTCTGACAGGGGAGTGTGTCAAGACTTGGCTGGCCCTGTGGATAACAGCAAAGAACTGCTAGTCTCAGTCCTTTCAGGAGAAAGGTGTGGCAATGTTAAGACCAGAGGTCTAAGATAACCGTTTTTAGACTGTCGGTTCTGTTCCGTATGGAAAATTGTGAGAAAAGTATACATTTATGGTATTAAAAATTAGCGTAGCCATTAATTTCTTAATCCTTGCATCATGGGGAGGTAGTGGAGACCGAACCCAGCTTTCTCACTGAGCTGCATCCATAGCGCCTTTTAAAGACAATGTTCCAGGCTGGGGATTGAGGTCAGTGGTTCTGGTGTCTGCCTTGCAAGCACAAGGTCCTCAGTTCACCCTGGTACCAAAAACAAAAATAAAGACAATGTTCTTAAATTGTCCAGGCTAGACTGAAACTTGGGGTCCTCCTGCCTCATCCTCCCAAGTGCTGGGATAATAGGCATGTGCCACCATACCCAACTTAATCCTTACTGTATTTTTAAATTTTTGGTACCGGGGATAGAACTTGGGACCTTATGCATGTGAGGCAGGTGGCAGAACCACTGAGGTAAATCCCAGGCCCATCCTCTTATCTGGGCTTTGCTCCTATTGCTCTTCTTAAAAAGCTATGGGCTTTTAAAGTGCTAACATGACTGAGCAGAGATGGACCTAGTTAGTACCTGAAGCTAACCCCTTTTGTTCTACAGCACAATGTCTGACAGGAACTAAAGATAGAACAGTATAGATGTAGCACGAGTCTCGTGGCTGAATACACCTGTGGAAAGCTTTTCCTAAGGCAGCCATCCTGCCAGGAATGGCCTGGGAAGTGTGGCCCCAGCTTCTCCCTTTCATCCCAGGATTACCTTCGGATGGTGGCTACTCGGTCCATTCCTAAAGGCCATGAGATTTTCAACACTTATGGGCAAATGGCTAATTGGCAGCTGATTCATATGTATGGTTTTGTTGAGCCGTATCCTGACAACACAGATGACACAGCTGACATTCAGATGGTGACTGTTCGTGAAGCAGCCTTACAGGGTGAGTTTCCCAACCCAGTCTTTGACTTTTGGTTGCAATAGCTCTGCTGAATAGCAGTTAGCTTCTTGGAAACGAGCCCTCAAGTATACTGAAATTTTCCCTGTCACTTTATAGGAGTGAAAGAGGAAGCTGAAAGGCTCCTCCTATTTGAGCGCTGGGATTTCTTATGCAAAATGGAGATGGTAGGGGAAGAGGGGGCATTCGTGATTGGACGTGAGGAGGTGCTGACTGAAGAGGAGCTGACCACCACACTCAAGGTAAGGGCTGTGAACGGCTGTGTGATGCTGATAGATGAACTAGAATGAAATAAAGGTAGGTGAGAGAGGAATGGGGAGATGCGGAGGACATCTTGACGCTCCCAAGGGGGTGGTGGTGTCTCTGAATCTTCAGAAATCACAGCTAAGCCCATCATGATGAAGGGCCCCATGTTTGCTTCTAGGTACTGTGTATGCCTGCTGAGGAGTTCAGAGCTTTTAAGAACTGGGATGTATGGGGAAAGAATGAAAGGGAAGAGAACAGCTTGACCATCACCAGTATCCCGAAACTCAAAGCATCGTGGAGACAGCTGCTTCGAGACAGTGTTCTTTTGACCTTACAGACCTACACCACAGACTTAAAAACTGACCAAGATATCCTCAGTAACAAGGAGGCCTATGCCAAACTCAGCTGGAGGGAACAGCAGGCCTTACAGGTTCGCTATGGACAGAAGATGATCTTACATCAGTTGTTGGCATTGACAAGTTAGTTCTTGCTGCCTGAAGGAAAAGCAGTAAGAACATCATCCTAAGCTGCTGAAAAAGGAAAGTCTGGACCTTTTGCTTTTATTAAATACCCAAAGGGAAAGTAGCAATGGTGTTAACTCTAAAGTGAGGGTGATTAAAGTAAAGCTAGTCAGCAGACTTGGGCATCGCTGCTAGTTGTTATTTAAAGTGACCTTAGGGGGCATGTAATATGGGCTGACCTCCAGCTTATGAGCTTTCTGCCTGCTTCATCCTGAGTGCTGGGGCTCTAGGCATGTGTCATCATGGTCAGCAAGAACAAGAGCTTTGAGGGGTGGGGAGGTACTGGGGATCAAACTCAGAACTTTGTGCTTTTGGGGCAGGCACAGTGCTACTGAGCTAAATCCCAGGCCCCAAGAACAAGAGCTTTTATAGCTGTGGTGTTCTTCTATAGCCAGGTATTAATAGCATGGGCTCTGGGTGAAGACATGGTTCAAACCTGAGTCTGTTTTGAGAGAAGCCTCCATTTCCTGGAAAGAAAAGGCTACATAATCAGCACTGGGTTGGAGTCACTGGTTGCTGTACTTGTAGCTTCGGTTGTCTAATCACTCTGAAGTTTGCACTGGGTGGCACAGTTACCATTCAAGAAGAAACCCAAAGACACTAAGGACATTCAAACCTCACGCATATGAAATTGTTTAATTTTGAAACCTTGTCCTCCCTAGCCATAAAACCTGACTACCATCAAAGGTAATGGTAAATTAGGGCTGGGGATTTAGCTCAGTGGTTTTGTCGCCTGCTGCGCAAGTGCAAGAACCCAAGTTCGATCCCCAGTGCCAAAAAAAGTAATGGTAAATTATAACTGAGATTAAGCTTTAATACCTATTTTAAAAGAAAAATTATTGGCTGGTGTCTTTAAATCCAGTATGACCATAGAAAACCCATAGTGGGGTTTGTTGTCGAAATACTATATAAAAGTAATTTCCTTGTTTAAACACTGCTGACTTAGTGGGAAAGTGTGGTTTAGCCTGAAGTGGGTCTCCCAGTGGTCCTGGGCTCTCTGCAACTCGGCTGTCCACTTTCCTTCACCAGCACTGGCTGCTGCTACCGAGAAAAGGCATGATGGACTCACATGCACATCTGACTTCACATGTAAGTGTGGAAACCACAAAAGCCACAAAATAAAACAGGGACCAATACACTCATGAAACGTTTAAATCCTTACAAAAGGGACTGTATTGGTCTGGTTGACTTTTCTGTTTAACATTGGCTGTATGGCACAAGCAGAGTGATATGGGAGACGTGTAAGATTTTTTTCCTTTCTCTAGTTTCCAAGTAGCATGAGTGATGGGGGAGCTTTAAGCCTGGTTTGGAACCAAGGTGCAGATTTTCCAGCAGGATCAGAAAGTGGGCACCTTTAGATCAGCTTTGGGAAAAGGTAAGCAAAGCCCTGTGGGATCTCAATGTGAGCCCTTCCCATGTTCCAACGCATTCACATTTTTAATAATTTAAGGATTTTTAAGGTCCTTTACATTAAAAAATACCTTGCACAATATTTAAACTGTTTTTTGCTATCCTTTGTGACACTGAGAATGTCAGAAGACAGGGAGCTGTGCCCCCAGACAAGTGCATGGCACCAGGTGCCTCTATGTACTTGCCTCGAATACATTTTGTACAGACTCAATTTCCAGACAAAGGTTTTCTTTTTCATATATTTACACAATTCAAAGTGATATTCACAGCATGTTCTAAATTTTGGCCAAGAGTCAAAAAAATGCATTTAAACTTTGGAACGTGCCCACCTAAACGGGAGGCTGACCCCAACAGTAAGTGGGACAGACACCCGAGAACCAAAGGGCTGGGAAAGTCAGGAAGTTGAAAGGATTCTTCAGTTTATGAACTTGGTGCAGTGGGACTGCAAGGCTGACACCTTTACAGTGGAGATACAGGTCATCTAACTGGCACCTGTCCCTTCCATTACTTGCTGTGCCTGCTTCTGTCCCATGCAGCACTGTGCAACCGACTGGAATAACCTAAAGAATGGAGACAATTACAAATGTACTCATGAACAAGGTTTAGAGCAGTATCTTCTAAATAATAGAACCAAACAAGATATTAACTCATGCTCAATCTTGTGTTTCACTGCTCAATAATTAAAAAGTTACTTTTGACTCACTTTTCAATTTCTGGGGCACAGTGTACAAACTCATGGTTCCAGAACTTAAATGCTGGATTTTTAATCAGCTCAATGAAAGTAATAAGAAGACCCCAAGGATGTGGCCTATTTACAATCAACCGTTCCAAGAGAACCCTGGAGAAAGAAAGAAAGGGTTAATTAACACACAAAGAAACAAACTGATGACCACAGCTCCTTTACCTTTCCCCCCTTTTTCTTGACTATTAGGGCACTTTAAAAAGTGCTTACCTTTACAAAAAGTGAATTAATCTCTGTAATACAGATAGCATGGTTAATGCATGTGGATTCTGGTTAGAATATGTAAGTATGAATCCTGGCCGAGCCCAAAGGTTCACTATTGACAAAGGGTATGAGTATCTGAAAGCTGTTCAGAGTAAAGGTGAGGATGCACATGCTTATAATCCCAGCACTTAGAGGGCTTGAGACAGGAGGGGGTCAAAAGTTTGAGCCCAACCTGGGGATTTAGCAAGACCTTGTCTCAAAATTTAAAAGGGGTTGGTGGTGCACACTTATGTGTGCACTTGTGCCTGACCCAGTGCAAAGGCCCTGGGGGTTCAATCCCCAGTAAGGCAAAATTGGTGGGGGGGTGTATACAGGGATGGCATCAGCTACTGCCGCTGCCACCACCTCAGAGAGAAGCTGTCAGTTAATGTAAGCTGTTCTGGTCTCCGGTGTCACAAAAACAAATAGTTACAACAATGATTACAGCTTATGATTCTGTACTTGTAACTAAGTATTAGGAGGAAACATCTCTATTTTGTACACAACTGTGTCCCATACTCCACACAGCATTACCAAACAACGCATAGAAAGAACTCTTCCTAATTTTTTTTTTTTTTTTGGTACTGGGGATTGAACTCAGGACCTTGCACTTGCGAGGCAGGTGGCGGGACCACTGAGCTAAATACCCAGCCCAAAGAACTGTTTTAAGAATTCAAAATGAATGGTATAGGGCAGTGATGGTGAACTTTTTGGAGCTTTCAATGATACAAATTTAGCCTGCTGTGGTCCAATGCCATAAGTTGTGCCGTAAGTTTGCCACCCCGGTATAGGATAATCATTTTTTTTTTTGGTACCTGGGATCAAACTAGGGTCTTTGCGCTTGCGCAGCAGGCGGCGAAACCACTGAGCTAAATCTTCAGCCCATAGAGTAACCGTTTTTGATGAATTTGAAAAATAAACTCTTACCTTGTGATCTGTTCCTGGATAGCTTCAGTGTTGGCCTCTGCAAAAAGGTACAGCATGGTGCAGCTGAAGTAGTGAGTGTGGCTATTTGGGTACCGCAGCTGATTTGCAATTGCATTCAAGAAGAGATACCGACCTAGAAATTAAAACATTGTAAGGAGTTGCTCTGAAAGTCCAACACAGGAAGACAAACTGTTGCCTAGGGTTTGGGTTTATGATACAGCCTCTCAGATTGCTCTATTTACCCTATAGTTTCTCAGGACCCATAGACTTGTCTATGGGTTTTACTGCTGTACTTCCCATGTTTAGAAATTAAAAGTAATATTTCAAAAATACTCATTTAAAAAAAAAAGACCCACTATATATTAACATAAATGTTAATAAAAATATTTTTTGAAGGGCCGGGGATTTAGCTCAGTGGTTTCACTGTCTGCTGCACAGGCACAAGGACTAGAGGTTTGATCCCTGGTACCAAAAAAAATTTTCTGAAAAAAAACAGCCAACAGTGTCACTTTTACCATTTGTAAATTTCTTTAATGTCACAATAGAAAAGGACAGATTCTCATTTCTGCCTCTGCAGTTAGTAAGCTGCACTACTGTAATTCATGTAGCCTCTGGAAAATTCCTCTTATTTATAACAGAATAAGAGCAATAAAAGTAAATGTGCCTTGCTATTATGAAAATAGTTTTGACCTCATAGACCTCCTGAAAGGTTCTTGAGGACACCCTGAATGATTCTCAAATCATTTTAAAGAACTATTTTGGGAATTAATATTATTAGCTGGGTTTGGTTATCTACCTTTATTTAATATTATTTGTGTTTGTAAAGTTATCAGTGACCCTAAAGGCTGTCCTGCCTTCTCTTTATTGCTGAGGTCTGGGTGTAGTATGTTTTGTTAAATTGATTTTTAAGCTATCACAAATTCCTTCTAAAAACAGGAAAGCAGTATATACACTCAAGATTAATTAGCCTCTAAAGTGTCCATAGCAAAATTAGAAGTTCTACTAAAGTTATATTGTGTTAAGGAGGACTATAGCTGGTTAACACCTAGCTGAGATCTCTATTATCTAAGAATAAATATAGAGCACCTAAGGCAGTGTAGCTCAACCAGGAAAGATGTGAACTGCAATAGTTCTACTGTTGAATTTCCTATAGAAGAGGGAGGGAAATCTTAACTAATCTTCATACAACTCACATTTAACATGCTCCCTGGCGGTGAGTACCAGTGTTGAAGAAAACAGGCCAATTAAAACTATGTAACATGAACCTATGTTTAAACAGACTACCAAAAACAGCATGTTCATTTTTATATGAAAATACCATAATTATACACCAAAATATTAATTGAAACAGCAAGATTTTGGGTAATTTTTTCCTTTATGCTTTGCTGTTTTTTCACTGAACATACAAAGATAACCAGCCAGACTTATAAATATTCTTGCCTGTGGCTTACAGCAATTGGGGGTGGCGGTGGGGTGGGTACCCGGGATTGAACTTGGGACCTTGTGTTTATGAGGCAGGGAGCAGCACCACTGATCTAAATCCCCGGCCCGCAATTTTTAGTTTTTGTGACTGGATTGTGACAAAAGGGACAATGGTCTTAACTCAACAGACTGGCAGCTCCACTCACCCTCAGTGTCCAAGTCCACAGCCAGGTTCTGGAAGATGTCCATGTGTGCCGAGTGAGTGATGGTGCTCATGGAAGGTGTGCTGCCCTTGTTGTGGATGTGTGCAATGGCCTGAGTTCCTACGTAGAGCACCAGTGCATTGATAAGCTGAAGGTTGTAGCGATTGCCAGGCTCATTGGATACCTAAAAGAGCAAAATAGGAAACTTATTCCCACAGAGCTTCAAAGAAAGGGTGAACAGCTCTCAATGTTGTTATCTAAATGTCGGTACCTGAGCCTGGCATAGCAGTGCAAGCCTGTGATCCCTAACCCTGTGATTCCAGCACCCTGGGTGGCTGAGGCAGGACGATCCCAAATTTGAGCCCAGCCTGGGGAACTTAGCTAGACCCTGTCTCAAAAATAAAACGGGCTGGGGGTGTAGCTCAGTGTGAGCTCAATCTCCAGTTCCTTACCCACCCTCCCAAATAAGGAACTGTGATTGATTAAATGAGGTGATTTTAACAAATACATATCCATTCCAAGAGTGGTTCTATCAAGAGAAACACAAGTTCCTTTGGGAACCCAAGCAAATGTCATCACTGTGCTCATGACATAACTCTGAAGTAAAGCTAAGTCGAAATACACATACTATCCCAATAATGATAAAGATTTGGAGTAAGTTTTAGTTGTAAGGTGTGGAAACATTGCTAAGATAATCCTATTTCGAGTTATTCTACATGGCAAATTAAACCCGAATCCATTTACCTAGGAAAATCTTGGGGTGCAAACACAGAATGACTGTTTAATCTATCCTTATAGAATTTCACCTTCCCAGGTTGTCTAAAGTTATAAGCTCACCCAAATAACAGGACAGTATGGTTTCTAAATCTTTAAATTGGGGTGAAAAGACTAACTTCTGAAATGGACCAAACAAAGGATGATACATAGGGAGTGCTTTCTATGGAAGACACAGGAAACAGCTTAAGCCAAACCAATTAACCTGTAGGTTGCTACGCAGATCAGACAGAAAAGTGACTGGTGATCGAGTTTTAAGATAGGAATCCAAATCCTTTTTGAATTGAGGTGGCATTACTCCAGTGAAATTGGTGAGAATCCGGGGTGCGATGTTTATTTCACTCAACATATCCACCTGCAACAAATGCCAAGAATCGCAACCAGAATCAATTGTAGGAATTAACAAATTCAATCCATGCTACAAAATGGTAGGGTTTTCTAAAACTATACATATTATACATGCCTTGAAGAGTAGACTGCCACTTTGTATTGGTTTAATCAAACTTTAACTAGAAGACTATAAAATTAAAATTCTCATTTGATAAAATATACTTCCTTTCTAAAGTAAGACAAGATACTTTTTTTATTTTTGGTACCGGGGATCGAACTCTGGTCCTTGCACTTGCGCAGCAGGCGGCAAAACCACTGAGCTAATCCCTGGCCCAGGCAAGATACTTTTGATGGATAGGTCTAGTTTATACCACTGAACAATTTTTCCTAAACTTAAGATTTCAAAGTAAGAGTCCAGAAGGAGATTCCAAGAGTTCAAGTCTTTGGAAAGCCCCAGCAGAAAAGAAAAATACTACACTTAACTACATTTTAAAAAGTGCATTGGGGGGTGGGATTAGAGAATACATAAAAATTATAGTATTTTAGTGATCCTTTCTCCTTCAACAATTTAAGTACAAGCACACACATGAAACATCTGTTAAATACAGGCATTAAAAGGTCTGTTCTGCAATTCTTTGTCATGTGGACAGCACTCAATGACTTGCCCAACACTACCGAACAGCTGGGTTTTGTAAATACAAAAACACTATGAACCAATATTTAGCAGCAGTTTTACAGCCCACCCGCCCAGCTTAATAACATTGTTCTCCTCAAACAGTGTCCTTACCTAACATAGTGTGTGTTGTGTTGTGTGTGCGTATTGGGAGAGGGAAAATACACAGCCTGCTTATCAGAAAAAGGACTAAAATACAGATACAACTTTTCCTTGAACTGTTTAGAATTTTACCTTCAGATTAGGAGTGAATGGGTCTGGGAGCCTCATGTTTCTTGGGAAGGCACTCAGGATCAAATTTCTTAATTGGATACAATTAGGTGGGATCACATCACAGAACCCATAATGGTAATCACAAAGGAACTCTGGGAAATCATGCAAAAGAACCAGCAGCACTCTTAGGGTACCCTGTTTTTATAAAAAGAAAAACATTTTCACAGTAAGAAAAGGAAGTAATATTCTTTGTTCCTAAAAAGTACACTTCAAATAACATTAGCTTTTTAAGCTTTAATCAACACTAATGTTACTTTATAAAAATATTTAAATCTAGAAATCATGAAACACTAGGTAATAGAAGTTTGTAGCCTCAGATACTAGAATAGTCTGCACAAAATAAAAATACACTGATTAAAGCATTTGTCTTAAAAGCTATGAAGAAAAAAAAAACTAATGAAAACCAAAGAAAGCAGAAGAAAAAGAACAATTAAAATTTTAAAAAAATGACTCAAAGTAGGAGAGGAAAAATTAAAAGCTAAAAGTTCTGACAAGCCCTACCAAGACTGATGGAGAAAAGAGAAATTGCCAGTATCAGTAAAGAGGAAACACTATCAGTAGATTCTACAGACAAAAAAATACTGACAATTTTTATTAAATGATTTTTCTGCAAATAAATTTGACAGTTCAGATAACATAAGCAGTACATATACTAGAACTCCTTACTTTTTTGAGGCAGGTAGTGATTTCTTACACAATTCACAAAAGGTCACATTCACTATAAGTAGAAAATTAATTCTGACAACAGTTAACTTTTAAATGTTCCTCAAATAACACTCCTTAAGGGAGTGAAAATGCAAAGTTTGAGAGTGGGAGATACTTGAATATACATCAATAAAAGGCTTGGATTCATAATAAATGAGGAACTCTTATTTTAAAAACTAAGAAAAGGCTGTGGGGTATGGCTCAGTGGTAGAGCATTTGCTTAGCATGCACGAGGCTCTGAGTTCAACCCACAGCACTGCCCACCCAAAATTAAAACTGGAAAAAAAAAAATCCAATAGAAAGATGAACAAAATACTGGAAAAGGAACATCACAAAAAGGCTAATCTCCATAAGAGAATTTCATTAAATCATCAAGGAAATGTAAATTAAAACCTCCGCAAGATCGTCCTGTACGCAACTACCAAAATGGCTAAAATGAAAAAACTCAGGCATGCCGAGATGTGGGAAAGTGTAACTGATGCACTGAGAAGTATAAACTGGTGCGGGCACTTGATAAAATTGGATTTTAATACTTTTCTGAATACATTATACAATAAAAGCTGGATAGCTAAATCCTCATATATCCAAGTAGGTTTTCTTTTTAAGCCCTGAAAGTTATTTTAATTTACAAATACAAATTAATTACCTTGTAGAGGATTTGCATAGGTTTGGTGAGTTCGACATTTCTAAGGAAAGGCGCTAAATATTTGAATAAATCAATCAGTAGCTGCGCATACATAGGCCATCCCTGAAAAAAAGTACATGAGTCATAATTACACTTATGTTTTCAGTCACCAAAAAGGTGCCACAGAGCTATGCTGTTGAATATCATCTTCATACTACTGTAAGTAGATAATCCCAACACAAGACTAATTTTTTTTTTTTGTACTGGGGAGTGAACTGAGGACCTTGCGGTTGCGAGGTAGGCACGGTACTGCTGAGCTAAATCCCCGGCCCTTGTAAGAAACTTTGAGAGGTAAGGAGACCTTCAGGAAATTTCAGGCCAACTGAGAACGAACCCAAGGGTTTTTACCTAATTGTACATTTTAATTGAGTCTAGAGTCTCAACAGTTTGGTGAGTTTACAGCGTGAATATCCTCCATTTTTAGCCAAACAGCCTGCTTACTTCCCAACCATGCCAATTATGTTCATTCTTGTATAATTTTATTGAATATGCTGTGTTCCCTCCTCCTGAAATGCCCTTCTTTAAACAAAACCAAATTCATAAATTCATGTAAATAGTTTCATTTTGGGGGGCCAGTTTACTCTAGCATATTAGTAGCCATGTTTTCTAGTCTGATGGATGGGACCAAGGATACTTTCTATAGTACTCATTTCCTATCTAATTCCAGGATGACAGAATAAATTTTCACACACTCTGTGGTGCATTTGCAACTAGAATAACTCTTTAATAGAACTTATCAAAATCAAAGTATATCCCAGGGTAAAGGGCATAGCTCAGTGGTAGAATGTTTGCCTAGCATGTATGAGGACCTAGGTTCAATGTTCAACACTACCACGCCCAGGAAAAAAAAAGTTGCCCCAGGAGTCCTCAACCTTAAATGTGAGTGGGGTTTCAGCATTTAGACTACAAATTCGTCATCCAGCCAGATGCAGAATCCCTGTACCCACAGATTCATTCAGATGTCTAAGAAGGTTAAAAACAATTTCAACTTGGAGACTGACAGCTTCTCTTCCCTGAATTTACTCATCTAAATACAGTAATTCTCAAATAAGCTTGGAAGAAGTACAATGACCATTAAATGACTAATTGAAATCTACAGGCAGCACTAATAAGCAAGCCCCAGGTAGTTAGTCTTCATCTGTAGGAGATAAACTGCAGCCACACCTTCTGCTGTGGCGTATGTGCCAACATTCTTGCAATAAATATCCGATGGGAGATCAGTTCAAGCCAGGCATATACAAAGCCAGGAGCTTTGGTAGGCCTTAAGATGTGGAATGTATTGCTAAAAGAGAAAAACCTTAGTCAGAAGGCTGGTCAAACATAAAATACAGTGAACAATATATGAACGTAAGCCACATGCAAGCTGTCTTACAAATCAACATACCTCAAAATACTACACAGAAGTTCTACTAAAATTTTACTACATGTTCAGCAGCCTTTAACAAGAAAACTCTATTAAACCCAACAATACTCACCAGAAAGCTGTGAGTGTCTGAAAATTAATAGTTTCCAACACATGCTCAGGTGCATTGAGTTCTAAGAGCAGCATGATAAAAATCCGATGGTAGGGAAGCTGCTGAAATTCACTTTGCCGAACATCATGATCCTGTAGGAGAACTCCCACTACTATACCAAGGACCTACACAAAACAAAGAGATTGCAGCCAGCGTGTCATACAGACAATTCACTTGTCACTTTCAACTCATGCTTTTTTTTTTTTTTGAAAAACGATTTATTTATTAAGTCTTACATTAAAGGAAGGCTATATATCATTTGAATACAAAACTACATGCTGGCAGCCAAAAGGGCCATACATTTGCTTGCCTTGGCCTATAGTGTTCTATTTTCTTTGAATTTTAATATCCTCAGACCAAACCTGTATATTCTTCACAAATGCCCACTGGTTTTTCTAAAGCACTATAGAAATCAGGATGACCCCTCTCTCACATTATCATCTTGACATAATCCAACAATCTAATCCTTCTAGTCAGAACTGAAATTGACAGGTGGCAAATGGTTTACACCTAGCATTTAGTAAGTGGCCTGGGGAAGCTGTTGAATATGCTCAGTCTCAAAGAACTGTCCTGGCTCACTGAACAGTGAAGAATGTGAAGAATTCATTTCTAATTTTCCCAAACTGAATTTAAGTCCATTTTCCACATATCTTGGCATTACTTTAATATTCAAATTTCTGAGAACCCCACTGTCACACCTGATATCTGAATTATCAGTCTGTTAGCTGTAGATATTTTAGTCATCTATTCACAACTATTTTGTGTACGGGGGCAAATCTCATACTACCTAAATATCTTCTATTATAATCATTACCAAAACTTTATCACACTGAAATATATATTACTATTTAAAATTTTAGTCAAGGCACATTCTTTTTCTCAAATTTGGTGGGTATGTATGTATATTATTTCTCAATTTCCGGAGAGAAAGAGTTGTTACATTGAGGGGAAGCGTTGGGCACAATGGAGTTGAGAAACATTTGATACAGACTTCATATGTACAAAGACCAGGCAAGAAAGGACTGCAGACCTTGTTCAGCAGATTAATCTTTGTGACAGTGTTGGTAGCCTCCCCTGAGTGCTTCACTAGCAGTGCAATGAGTCGGACAAAGGCATCCAGGTTGTGATAGCACTTGGC
>NW_004624746.1:27708607-27721710 GCF_000247695.1 Heterocephalus glaber | reverse complement strand
AAAGATAGCCTATTTAATAAATGGTGTTGGAAAAACTGGATTTCAACCTGTCAGAGATTAAAACTAGACCCAAGATCCTAAATTCTAACCCAGCCCCGGTAACTCTGGGGCTTGGTGAGATCCCACCTTTTAATTTAAAAAAAAAAAAATTCTTTTTAAAGGGCTGGTCAAGTACAGGTGTGTAGGGGTGAGGTTGGGGCTTTTGGAAAAGGGACAGATGAGTAGTTTGTTTTTTTCAGACAGGTCTTGCTATGTAGTTTAGGCTGGCCTTAAACTCACAGCGATCCTCTAGCCTCAGTCTCCCAAGTGCTGGGATTACAGGCATGTGCTACCATGCCAGGCTCAATGAGAGGTTATCTTACCTGATACTTACAGACCAGACAGTTTCTTGGAACTAAGCCACAACAACATGATTAAAAAAAGTACTAAGGGGGCCGGGGATTTAGCTCAGTGGTTTTGCCACCTGCTGCGCAAACGCAAGGACCCGAGCTTGATCCCCGGTTCCGCCCCCCCGCTGGCCCAAAAAAAGTACTAAGTCTCACTTCAAGACTCTAGCTTACAAATTTTACATACAAAGATCAGCTCAGTTCCAGTTATCTGCCAAAAGAAATGGCTTAATACAAGGCTAACGTGAAATGAATATAAAAGCAAAAAATCTATAAGGGCCTGGAATGTGAATGTGGGTCAGTAGTGGAGTGTGCGTTTAGTGTTCCATCTCCAGTCCAGAAAAAAAAAAAGGGGATATAGTATACATTAAGGGTCTTTTGACCTGCCTAAGAATTATCCAAGAATGTGATTTTATAGCTGTCTTAACTGAATTGTCATGGGATGGAATAAGAGGAGACAATATAAACACTAATCAGTTAAGACTACTTTAAAGAGAAGAAAAAAATCCCAACTGTACCACATAGCAATTCTAGATCTCTACTCTGACAAAACACTGCAACCTAATAATCCAAAATAATGAAGAAATAGAGGTGACCCAGAGTAGTGTTTACTTACTGTTGGGTTTAGTGTTATGTGTGGTGCCAGGCCTGCAAGGGAATACACATTGATGTCATGGTAGCTGTACTGCGGCTGTGGTGGAACCGTGGCTGTACAGGTAGTGCTGGTTGCTGGAGTTGTAGAAGTTGCTAAAAAGAGATAAGAGATTAAAAACACAAACACACATAAATTAGGTGACTTTACAATAAAATTACCTGGAGGTTAAGTGGTCATTATTTGAAACTAACTGGATTAGTCTTATAGGAGGAGATGTCTTAGGTCTTCTCTTTCCCATTCTGAAATGGAAATTCTATTATCATATTTTGATGTAAACAAAGCATGTAAACTTTTATCAGTAGTAGTGGACCAAAGCACAAAAACCAACTGAACGGTCAGGTGAAGCTCTACCAGCAGGCCCAAGCCTTCTAGGCTTAGTCTGTTATTACAGATGTCTATTTTCAACTTACTGTGCTACCAGGTTTACCTGGAAATTTTTAGTTGCCAACAGAAAAGCTCATTTATTCTGTCCATACCTCACAATTAGTCAGTATTCCTGCAAGCCACCTCAATTCCTCTTATCATACTGATGCAGATAAAATAATCTGTTTCCCTGGCAAGTCAGCCTGATTTGATAAATCCCCACTTTGAGCCATAACACAAGGCATCGTGCCATAAATTAGTTCTGAGATTGTAAGCAATGGTAAGAAAAAACAACTGATTAAATATCATTTAGTTAAAAATACTATATAAATTACAAGGATGAAATCTAACAAGGTTAAGACTTAAGCCTAGGTATTACTTTTACTTTATAACTTAGGAGGCTCACCAAAGCAGCACGCAAAATGTCAACAGCACACTCAGTGGAGTAACTGCAAGTTGCTGCACACATGGAGATAGACCATTTGAGAGAACTTTCTAGCTAAGAGGGTTACACTTAATTGTCACTTACTTGTGGTTGTGATGGGAGGAAGTTCTTCTGGCTGCTTGACATCTTTTTTTGGTGCAGAGAGTTGTTCATCTAAGTTCTTTAGGCGATCTTTATCCTTTAGAAGGTTTCCAGGTTTTAGCTCATTGATATCCAATGCAAGGTTCTTACAGAGGACCTCGATCTCAAACTTCAAATTTAACTGTGTGATTTCAACATGTGATTAGAATTTTGAAAAGATAAATTTAAGTTTTATTGAAAATATACTCAACCCATTATAGTGCTTTCCTCCAGATATTCTGCCTTTACCGTACATTTTAACAAGGTCAAAGCAGAGAATGTGTAGGGCAGGGGATTTAGCTCAGTGGTTTCGCTGCCTGCTGCGCAAGCACAAGGACCCAAGTTCGATCCCCGGTACCAAAAAACAAAACAAAAGCAGAGAATGTGTGAAAGATGCAACAAATTTACCTTTAAATCATGTTCCTGATGCAACTCAGCTAATACATTCATAATTGCCATTGTCCAGGGGTTTGGTGGCCTGAAAACCTATAAGAAAAGCTTTATGTTAAACTGGTCCCCAAAATCAACCTTAATTAAATTAGATTATTTAAAAGTTAGGGCCAGGGATTGAGCTCAGTGGCGCCACACCTGCCTTGCAAGCACAAGGTCCTGAGTTGATCCCTGGTACTGGAAAAAGAAAAAGTTAAAAATTTAAATCTGTATGATAACAAAACCCTTTGCTGGGCATGGTGGTACACACCTGTAATCCCAGCACTCAGGAGGTTGAGGCAGGAGGATCGCTGAATTCAAGGCCAACCTAAACTACATAGCAAGATTCTGCCTTTAAAAAAAGAAACAAAACCCCTCACCTTCCCACCTACTCATATAGAGCATATTTTAGAAAAAATAGTAAAACCCAAAGCCATGAGACTCAGTCTTGTAATTTCATCTAACTTTGCAAATTGGATAACTATGATCCACGAAGAAAAACTGAACTAGCTTTATGGTGACAACCAAGAATATAAACCCTTGGACGTTGTGCTGAAACAAGCCAATTCTTACAGATTATCCATGTATAAAATATTAAAATCTACTCACCACACTACGAATACTAGACTCTAAGACTTTGGCAACAAAGGGCACTACATAGAGCAACTCTTGTTGTCCTTTAACATAAGCTTCTAGCAGCAAAGACTTCACATCCAAGTCCTAGAATTAAAATAGAAAAACTCAAATGCTGGAAACATACTACAAAAGCCCAAGTGCCCACAGAAGCATTATTTCACTAAATTCATCATCAAAATAGGAACTAACATAATATCTGACTTCTGTCTTAGAAACAGAGCAACACTCATACCTTACTGACTTTTCTTTACTCTAAAATAAATGTAGGAGCATGGACATAGAATTTGGAATTCAAAACACAAGCTAATGTTTTATGAAAATCAAATAATCATTAAAATCGTTTCCCAAAAGTCAGTACATAATACACCATAACATTCTCAAACTTTACATAAACCTTTAGTTGAAACTCACAGTGTGCAGGATGGGTTTATTTTTAGCTAATGTGATCATTCCTAGCCAATGTCCCAAGTTCTTCAGCAAAGAACGATCTGAAAAATTGGCTGCAGCTTTATCAGAGGTCAGGAGCACCTGAAATAGTGTAGGATTCAGTAAATAAAAATTAATTTATGAAAGAAAAATTTCCAACTAAATGCTTGAGAAATCCATTATTCTATTGTAAAAACAAGCCATCAATTCTAATACACCTCCAAAGTAAGAGTTACTTCATTATATCATATTAATATTATTTTGTGGTTGATTATCAAACATACATTTTTACCATTAAGAAGCTTTTTTAGGGGCTCGGAATGTACCTCAGTGATAGAGCGCTTGCCTAGTATGTACAAAGCCCTGGGTCTGATTCCCCAGCACCAAGAAAAAAACAAAGAAGATTTTACTTTTTCAGAATAGGTACAGGAACAGGGGATATAGGTGAGTGGTGCTGTACCTGCCTAGCAAGCGCAAAGTCCTGAATTAGATTTCCAGGTACTGGGAGAGGAAAAAAAAAAAAGAACAGGTATAGGTAATAGGTATTAGGGTATAGGTACAGATTGAGCACCCCTAATTTGAAAAATCTGAAATCCAAAATGCTCCAAAATCTGAAAATTTTTCAGGGCTGACATGATGCCAATAAATGAAAGTTCCACACCTGACCTCATGTGATGAGTTGCAACCAAAAGTGAGATACATTAAAAACATCACATACAATTATCTTCAGGCTACGTGTATATGAAACAAATGGATTTTTTTTTTTTTGGTACCGGGGATCGAACTCGGGTCCTTGCGCTTGAGCAGCAGACGGCAAAACCACTGAGCTAAATCCCCGGCCTGGATTTAATTTTAATTTGGGTCCCATCACGCAAATTTTCTCATTAGGCAGATACAAATATCCGAAAGTCTGGAAAAAACTAAAATCAGAATTCTTGTCCTAAGCATTTCAGATAGGGGACACTCAATCTGTAGTACAAATACACTGTACAAAATTCAAAAAGGACACATGGTTAAAAATGTCAGGTATCCTTCCATAGGAAAGTATTTGAAAACTCTGAAAACTTCAGGTAGGTTTAAAGCAGAATGACCACAGATCTATTTTGAAGAGCTAAATTCAATTTAAATTAATATTGTAATTTTGCTTGTTACTCCTTCAAAGAACCAAACATATGGAAGAATATAATAAAATAGTTATTTATGGCCTAGGGATTGAGCTCAGTGATGCCACCACCTGCCTTGCAAGCACAAGGTCCCGAGTTGGATCCCTAATACCAAAAAAAAAATAAAGCTATTACAATCTTTTGTATATCCAGGTCATTATATAGTGTATTTCTTTAGTCAACTAAGGTTACTTCCTAAAATATACTCTATATTGCTTATTCACTTCTTTTCAAGTATCTAGAAAATCCAATTCATTTAACCAATTCTCCAGTTACTGTATTTCCTAAGGACAGAACACTCACAGAAGTATGTTTTGGGCACCAGCACAATTTACGGGTAAATTTTTATTTAAAGGACAAGATCTTAAAATTCTGCCTTAGTAGGCAATAACTTTCATCACTACTGTCAGGTAATAAAATCTAACAAAGTTCTGTTCCTTAACTCCACAAAGCAACAGCAGAATGGCCCAAGTCAGCTGTTCAAAATAAAGAGCCAGGAATTCTTTTGCACTACAGCGTAACCAAGAATGGGGAAAATTCCCATTCATAGTTTAAATATAGTGCTGGTTCCTAAAACAATCCCAAATTATTTGGCAAAGAATGATCACAGTTGTATGCTGATTTATATTGTTTTCTTGAAGAAGGAAAAAAAACTTTCTCCTAGAAATAAGTAATGATTTAGAAATCAAAACACCTGAATTCAAGAGCTTGACCTTAAGATAAATTGCAGAGAACTCTCGAGAAAAGCCATTCCACAAGTAGGTATTTAGAGATACCCAGAACCTGACTAACAGAAGCTATAAATAAAACCATTTATTACCATATGGTTTGCAATAGTTATAGTGCTTAGTAACCTAAATATCTAGCAGCAAATATGGATCCATTTAATGGTTTTCTGTAATATTATTTTTATAAAACAGATTCTAGAGCAAAGAGTATATTTAAATAAAATTCTAAAGGAGGAAAATCAAGTTAAAAAGATGGGAGACTGAGGCCGACCTGAGTAATTTAGACAGCCTCAGAATAAAAAAGGCTGTGAATATTGTTCTGCTCTCTGGGAGGGAGGCAGAGAGGGATAGAGAAGTTGATACTACATATATATGATATGCTAAACAATGCTGTTTTCACGCACAACCGACAGTGAAGTTCTAAAATCACACAAAGAATGATGAACACATTCAGAATAGTAGTTACATTAAATGTAAACAGTGTATAGGGCTGTAAGAGTAAATTACACAGTATAAACAGTGCACAGGGCTTTAAGAGTAAATTCTTTGTGAAATTTAGTTCTATATTTTAAACACAACCTAGAGCAATTTCCACAGATACCTAATGTACACAATATATAAAGAAGAGCAAACCAATGCCTCAAAAAAACCCCAAAAAACCCAAATGCCTCAAATTCCACCTGTGCAATCAAGTGTTATCCAGTTCAAAGCAATTATTAAAGAAAATGAAAAAGTTAACTCTTACTTTGATGTTTCTGTAAGTCTCGTTCAGAACCATCTTGTTAAATTCAGGGTTCTTCAGTGTGTCAAGGAAGTTTGAATACAGGCTGTGGAAGTTTGGCTCAATGCTGACCCTCTTCATAACTAGATACTGTGAAACCCAAGGCATAAACTCTTCCTTTACAGTTTCTTTCAGCTCTTCAACCTACCCAATCAACAGGGCAGAAACAGCACAGAAACACACTATGATTAAGTAAGGTTTGGTTTCTGTAAACCATACTACAGCATGTGCCTTCTTGCAAAATTACATGATGCTAAAGGCACCACAGTTCTCTCTCCCTGTGACAGATAAAAATTCTAATGTATAGTATGTTCAATTTTATGGTAGTATAGAGTCAATCACTTCTCAAACTATGAGTAGTTAGAAACTGTACATATATAATCACTTTCAGCTTTATTTTTTGAGACAGGGTCTTGCTGTGTACTTCAGGCTGGCCTCGAACTCATGGCGATTATGCTTCAGGCTCCCAAGTGCTGGGATTACAGGGATGTGCCACCATCCCCAGCTCACTTTCAGCTTTAAAATTATAAAACATGTATTAGTTCCTGCCACCATTCCCAGCCCTGCAAAATCTTTTATTATTAAACTACAACGTGACATTAACAGATATAAACAGAACTATATCTTCTTAAATTTGAAGCTTTTTTTTCAAAAAAGTGTGTTACATAAAAGCCTTTCCCCCTAACCTGGGATTTTTGAAAGCTGTTTCTTACACTGTGTCTTAAAACTAACTTCATTTGGCTAATCTTAATCGCTGACACTGTCATTTGCAAGTACTGTCTTAGCATAGATTCTTAGATAGGAAGCGTCATTCTTTATGCTTTTCACAAGATCTTCATTATTGGGTACCTAATAAACATTCTGAAATCTCAAAAGAAATGAGTAATAACTACATACAAAAATGAAATCTTAAAAAAAAAAAAAAGAAATCTTCTAATATCATGAGACCATAAAGTTTATTTCCAAAAGTGGTACTATATATATACTTACAAAAACCACAACTACTATTTAGAGATAAAATATTTATGGTTTTATTACCTCTACCTTTAAATTATTAAAAAGGATCAAAAACAAGTCCCTAAACAGAGTAGGGAAAAAGGAGAGAGTATTTAAACTATGACACCATGCTCACCTTTTGTGTCATATTTGACTGTGAGAGATTGTTGAAAATAAAAGCAATTTTTTCTTGGATATTTTCTGGGGGCTCCACAATTCTCTCAGTTTGATCTGTGGCCACAAGTAGAGTATCTATATTTGTGGTATTGATAGAAGGCTAAAATAAATAAATAAATAAATAAACAAACAAACAAGTACATAAGGTAAAGCTGTTGAAATGCTTTCTTTGAAAATTTCCAGAAATTCCATTAGTATGAAAAATATGCAAGGTATGACTGTGCACTGGAAGTGTATGCAAGAACATATACTGAACTATTAATAGTTGCTAGCTCTGGAAAATGCTGGGAGAGGAGGTACAAAATGTGTTATAAGAAAATTAAAATACATACTTACTAATGGATATACTACAACATAAATCCTGAGGAAAAAAAAAAAAGACCCACTTACTGGCACATCTTTCTTGAAGCTGACTCCAGTTGGCCTGGTGACTGTGACCGTTTTAGCAACAGTGGTAGTTGTTGAGGTGGTTACCAGAGTGTTAACCTGACCAGCAAGAGGTGCTTTTGCTGGAACCTGGGCCTGAGCCTGGGCCTGAGCCAGTGCAATACTTCCAGGAGTTGTGATAGAGCCCTGCATCTTCACAGGAGGGTCTCTAGACTGCTGTCCATACTCGATATACTACAGGGGTAAGAGAAAGAAACATATTAAAAGAGGTCTTAATAGAAATTAATTATATGCTCTTCACTTGTGAGAGGGTAAAAAGTAATTTCAGAGTCCTCTTTAAATTTCTCTCTTGTTAATTCTTGCTCCATCCTGGCACTCATACATAAGCAGATACCACGGACTCCTTCAAAGATAAAGTATGTGTATGTTTAACTATTTATAAGGTAACTAGTCTGCCAAAAAAACTTTAAAAAGGAGCCCAAATATCTGCATATAAATTTCTCTGGGCCCTTAATAAATACAAAGTTCAAAAGTTTTTAGAATGCATATAATAACTGGTCTCTTTTTGATTGAATGCTCCTAAGAAAACTAAGGCATGTAAAGCATATCATATGGTAAGTCATATCTCAGTAAAGCTATTACCTCAAAACAAAACAAAAAAATACTACCGAGACAACTGAAGGTGAAGCAACACATTAATAGACCTTGTTGGGCCGGTTTTTTTTTTCACCTCACAGGATCAATAAATCTCCATCCCTACTCACCAAACATAAATTACAGAGCTGACATAGGATTCTTGGGCTACTTCAACAATCTTCACCTAGCAAAACTAAAGCTATCATCCACACATATAATAATTTTGATAATAAAAATAATTATAATTTTAGGAGACTGAGTCAGAAGGATCACAAGTTGAAGGTCAATCTGGGCAACTTGGTGAAATCTTGTCTCAAAATTTAAAAATATCCAGGGATGTAGCCCAATAGTAGAGAACTTGTACATGCAAGAGGGTCTGGGTTGAATTCCTACCATCACCAAAATAAAGAAAAAAGTTTAAACCTGATCTTCCTTATTACTTACAAAAATATAAACCTATAATTTATATACTTTATATAAAAAAGGTTGGAAGTATATAGTAAAGACTGATCAATTCCAGTTTTGTATAAACTGATAGAAGGTATGAAAAATGCTTATCAACCCCAAAAATCAATCACCGAAACAATAGTTCTGAAATTTCAAGAACAAAAACCACACAAGATCGATTGTAATATATTATTCCCTGGGTCCATGTTCCCAGAGACTGCCTCCTGCTTAAACACCTCAACAGAATCTAAGGAGGTCGTTATGGGTTGTAGTTTTAAGAAACAAACAGTAAACACTAACTATATATAGAGATCATGCCAATCACTGAAGAGTCTTAATGCCATCCCTTGCAAATCCCAAAACAAATCAAAGTAGATAAACCCTCCAACTATTATACAGGTATTAGATACTGAGGACACTTGCCTCCTGTAAATGATGTGGAAACTGCATAAAGTGACTGATAGAAGCCAAGTGCTGACAATACTGGGGGTAGTCCTTCAATCTGCCAACAAAAACATTCATTTATTATTTCATTCAAAACACAAAAAGCTGTCTTCTAAATACCAGTCTAGGTCATTTCCCTCACTCACTCTATGAATACCTAATTTGAAAAGAATGCCAAAGGAAAGAACACAAAAGTAGTGAGGAATCTAGTTGTGAACTCCCTCTTTACACATTAGAAAATAAAACATAATCTCTGCTTTTTAACACATTCCCGGCAGCTTGAACCATCAGTAGTACATGCATGACTGTCTCATCAGGTAGCTTGAACCACTGGTGGTACAAACTGATCTAATCACTTTTATCAGTCTTTTTAGTAATAAAATTAACAGAGTGTATAAATGGACTGAATCTAGTTAACTCCTTGAATCTGAATCTGAATGATTACTGCCCAAAAATAAATAATAGTATTCAAACCAATTAAAATGCATTACAATAATCAACAAATTTATTGGATTGAAATACAATTTATATTCATGAATAGTTTATCAATAATTAATTCTCTAAATTTCAACATGGAATTCTTACAAGTACCCCACTGCTGGTATATATAATATGAATGTACAAGTGCTGTATTACAAATAAGCTATATTTCAACTTTTTTATACCATTTTAATGTTTTCTTAAAGAAGTGTAATATAATGGCATCTGGTCTGCTAAATCAACACCTCTCTTTGCATTATTATAATCAAAGACTCTCTGAGAAGCAGAACAAGTCACCCAATGGGATCACTGGTAGTTGAAGATGGTGGGAGCCATCAAATTCAAATCAGCGAGACATACGATTTACAGCCTCATCATGAATGTGTTAAAGGTCGTTTTTACTTTAAGTTAGCGGGGGCATGGTAGCACATTCCTATAACTGCAGTACTCTGGGAGGCCGAGGCAGAAAGATTACAAGTTTAAACCCACCCTGGGCAACTTAGTGAGATTCTGTCCCAAAATAAAAAGGGATGTGGATGTAGTTCAGGTCCAAAGGCCCTAGAATAAATCCCCCGCATCACAAAATAAACTAATGAACCTATTACTTAATTGAAAGGATTAGAATGGAGGTATAACTCAGTGGCACAGTGTGTGCTTAGCATAAACAAAGCCCTAGGTGAGATCACCAGAATAAGAAGAAAAAAAGAAAATGACATAAAAAAATTAATGAACCACAAAAACTTTCTGGAAAGCTCAAATTTCCACCAACAGGTGACTAGAAAAACAATTTGTAGTCAATCCAAATAATATTAAAACTACTCAGAAAAAAAAAGTGAACAAAACACTAAAACATGTATTAACATGGATGAATTTTAAAGCCATCATGTTCAAAAAGCTACATATGGGCCAGGGATTTAACTCAGTGGTGCTGCCGCCTGCCTTGCAAGCACAAGGTCCTGAGTTTGATCCCTGGTTCCAAAAAAAAAGCTACATATTATATGATTCTGTTTAAATGACACTCTGGAAAACCTTTAGAGACAAAACTTGAGAGACCAGTGATTACCAAGGGTTTGCAGAGGGAAAAAAGGGGCATTTCAAGAGGAATGACACAAATATGCAGTTTCCTGTTGTGACCATGGTTAAATGATGGTATAAACTGGTCAAAATTCAAAGAACTATATTCCTAAATGGGGTAACTTTTATGTACGTAATGCAAACAAATAAAAAGAAACAAGACCTTTCTATCTCATAGTTTTCCTTCCACTTATTTGACAACTGTAATGAATTTTTTCAATTCTTCTTCTACTTATCATCACTGGCAGATTTATATGTATAATTAAGAGGGCTGGCACCCATCAGTGGATAAATGACAGTTACTGTTCCTTATATTTAAAAAAAGGAGCTTCATAAGAAACCTATTTACTCACCTATTTTTAAATCTATCTAGTGCAGCAATCCCGAAATAATACATTTTGGATCCAAAAGGCTTGCGTAAGGCTTCAAGGACGTATCGCAGGGCTAGACCCAGTGCCATGTAAGTGACCAGTCCTTTCTCAATTATGCCACCAAAAAGGCAGGCTGTTATATGTAACTCTTTATCAGGGTACTGGGGGAAAAACCGGTATTCTTCAAACAAATTCCTTAGCATACAGTTAAATACTTCTCTTTCCCTTTTTATAGTGGAGTCTTTAAATCTCTGTAGCATTTCTAATACCTGGGAAAACAAGAGAAAAACAACACACACATAAAAAGAGTTATTACTAATTTCCTTCCTCAAATACTATTAATAGCTGACTTAACCAAAACACGAATACGTGGAGCTTAAGACAAACATTAAGGTTATACATATCTATCAAAACACTTTGCACTGGATTTCTAAAAACCTTGAAAAGGGCGTGTCTAGGCAGACATGGTGGTACATGTTTGTCACAATTACTCGAGAAACTGATGCAGGAGGATCACTTCAGACCACCCAGACAACATGGTGAGATCCTCAACTCCAAAATAAAACAAGACAGATTTGCCTAAACAATGAATAATCGGGTCATCCTAGAGACTCACCTCATCAACAGACATAGTTGGATGTGGTGGGTGATTATATATTCGCTGGAAATAGCTATTTGCTTCATCATCTATCTCTTTACTAAAGTGCTGATTTGCCTCTGGCCACACCTGAGACAAGTCCGCTATAGGAAACAAAACAACAATCAGTAGTCATGTAAGCCCTTCCTCAACAATCTTATTATAACATACTGCCAGAGAGACCAATAAACTTCTAGCATTATAGGGAAAAAACAAACTAAAGAAAGTACTAGGTGGTTAAGTTTCAATACTAAGGTGCTGTATGTAGAAGATTTTTAATACACTGCTTTACATGGCTCTATAATATTTTCTTCATCAGGACTTACAACACAAGTTTACTCAACTCAAATTCCTAACACACTTACCCTTGTCTTTGTTACTTTATAATTTAAAAATCACATATAACAATTATCAATGCATGTGCATGAGACACTGATATAAACACAAAGCATGCTACAAAACATAACATTCAGACAAGTCTTTCACACTAACATTTTTAAGTCAGCGGATATACTTTCAATTCTTGTATCATAAATATTTAGTCCCAATGATAAGAAAAACATGTAATTTAATTATACCTATGGATTGATTGACTGACTGATTTGGAGACAGGGTCTCACTACGTAGTTCAGCCTGGCCTCGAACTCTATGTAGTCTAGGCAGCCCTTGAATTGATGGCAATTCTCTTGCCTTAAGACTCCCGAGGGCTAGGATTACAGGCATGTGGCAGCACGCCTGGCACCTACGGATTTAAGATGACTTCTCTGATTTTTGGATGATAATTCTAAGGAGAGGAAACTTTCAACATTAGCAGCTTTAAATTACATCATGATTATTTTATGGCAATACATATTAAATGTAAGACTAGATTTAAAATAATTAATACATATTTATTTACTCTATAAAAGCTGACAAATTGAAAAAGGAAATCTGAAATTTTCCTGGCCCCTCCTGGCTTATTAAAAGCCCACACTAGGAAAATATTGGGTTAAAAGGAAGATTGATATAGTGTATATATATTTAAAAAGCTGAAAGTTTTCTTTTTTCTGTACCTACTTCATTCAGGATAATACCCTAAGGATGTTTCCTCTTATTAAACATTACTTTGTTCTGGCAATCCACGGCAAAAGTGACAGCTCTCATTTTTATTTTAATAACTCAAATTCATGTATTATCACTGATCTAGGATACACATCAACACATGGCTCTACTATCAATATATTAAGTCAGGGCCGGGGATTTAGCTCAGTGACACCTCGCCTGCCTCGTAAGCACAAGGTCCTGAGTTCAATCCCTGGTACCAAAAAACAAACATACATACA
>NW_004624746.1:27690287-27708507 GCF_000247695.1 Heterocephalus glaber | reverse complement strand
GACACACAATAAAAATTTTTATGTGCAGTCACACTTCACAATCACAGACAACACTACCACTTACAAGGTTTCATCTTACTCTGCTGGAATGTAGGCTGGTTCAGTCCAGAGGTGCCCAGTTTCCTCTGTACAAAAGGGTCGCTATTCACTGCAGGGAGTCCAAGAGCCCCGGTTCCTATACCAGTCAGGCTGCCTGTGCCAAGACCACCTACTAGAGAGAATGAAAGCAGCCAGGAGTTCCATTATTACTCACATTTTTTTTTTTTTTTTGGTACTGGGGATTGAACTCAGGTCCTTGTGCTTACGCAGCAGGAGGCGAAACCACTGAGCTAAATCCCTGGCCCATTACTCATATTTTTGACTTTATAAGTACCTCAGATCAGGTGTGAGTTATTTAAAAAGTTAGATTCTTTGTTAATTCCCTACGGATATCTATTTGATTTTATACACCATCTAAACTAGTAAAAATAGACAAAATGGATAATAAATTTTTTCAGCATTTAGTTCTTGAACATGCAAGAATTTAAAGTATACATCCTGGGGCCAGGGATTTAGCTCAGTGGTTCCGGCACCTGCCTTGCAAGCACAAGGTCTCCCCCCACCCCGTACCAAAAAAAAGAAGTATACATCTTAAAGCACATACCAGCATACTCAAGGAAGTCAAAGTAAGAGCAGCTGGTTTGCTTATTGTAATGATTAAAATTAGAAAATTTCATGCTACCATCTTCTTGTTGAGTCAAGACTTATTTCTCACAACTCAGGCCCAAAAAACCCCCAATCTTTGCAGGTCTATAACTACACAGAAGCACTGTTACAGAATACAAAGTCACAACATTTTAGCCCCAAAGTTTTAGGATCTTATGACTTAAAATAGTGTAGAAGACTCATAAGAAAGGAGTACCTAAAATCAAAAAATGTAAACTTTACTTCATTATAAAGTTACAGGCTAAAATATTTGGGGGGGAAAAAAAAACCTGAAAGTTTTAGGGATTTATGACCACTTTTCAAGGTGAAGTACACTAAGATAGAACATTTGCCTAAATCTAATATGTACAAGTTGCTACTTTCATTATACTGTACCAACCTGGAGTGATGCATGTGAGTTCTAGATCTAAGCCCTTTAAAATATATGATGAGTTGGTCGCTTAGCTCAGTGGTAGAGGACATGCTCAGCATATGAGCCTGAGTAATACAACAATTTTTTGTTAAAGTCATCAATACCCATTATACATACTGCCAGTTAATATGGAATCCTTGGGGCCGGGGATTTAGCTCAGTGTTTTTCCCACCTGCCTTGCAGGCGGCAAGGTCCTGAGTTCGATCCCCGGTACCAAAAAAAAAAAAATGGACTCCTTATTGAATAACTCAACAAATTTTACAGCTATAAATACCCTTTAACTCTTTCCTCTTTATCATAGTCACTCCAAACCACTTGCCATACACTAAGTAACAAAGAAATTTACAAGTATTACCCTACCCAACTCTTCCTTACCTGGAAGCTGTGATGAAAGTCCTCCAATACCGCTGAATGCAGTGGTTTGATTTGGGGTTGATAGAGGTGGAAATGCTTTTGCTGGTGACTGAGGGGTACTGAACGCAGAACCCAAATTTGGAGGGAAACCTTGCATGCTCTGTGTGTGAGGGGCAGCTGAGCCACCTATACTAAGCGATGCCATTCCAGCAAGAGGGTCAATCTAAAACAAAAAATTATAAAAACGTATTAAACATATTTCAAGGAAAGGCAGACAGACATGACACAGGTAAAGCAATCTTTAGCAACGGTTTTTTATACTCTTAGTAAACCTCAATAATCACAGGATTGTGAAGATATTTAATTTGCAATATCAAGTCAAGTATGCCAGTCTTTTTCTGCCCCTGGGAGTGCAGCTTAAACTCAGGGCCTCATGCATACTAAATCAGAACTCTATCACTGAGCTACATCCTCAGCCCTGTGCCAGTCATTTTTTTCACACTGTATCTTATAAGGAATAGGTTTAAACAATTAATCACAAAAAGAACAGTCAGAGAGGGCTACACAACTTCAAAGACAAATACTTAAAATGAATTCCCCTGTTGCTGAAAACATGTAGTAATGACAGAGCAGGTATTACATTAGGTAACCCCAACCTCTAATAAATCACTTTAAAATACAATCACAGAAATTAGAAATCAATCATTCAGTCAAAACATAGTCAAAATTTGAGAATCCTCAGCATTGGGGAAGACAGTCTGATTTTAAAAACAAACTAACCAAAACAAGGAATGCTATTCACCCAAAGATTTTTGTTTTTGTTTTTTTGGTACCAGGGATAGGAAACTCAGCACCTTGCACTTGAGAGGCAGGCAGCTGAACTACTGAGTTAAATCCCCAGCCCACCAAAAGATTTTTAAAATACTAAATGAACTTGCAGGCTTCTTAGTTTATGGCACTACTTCATGCTTTCATGACTATAGAAAATGACATGCAAATGTTTTATAAAAGCCATTGAAGAATCAGGAAGTGCTTTCTTTCCTTAAACTGCAATCAGTCATTCAATGTAGTGGGAAAGAAAAGTGGAATGTGTTGCTCCCAAAGAGAAGGGGATGGTTGATGTCAGGGAGTAACTTAAATGTCCCTTGTTTTTAAAAGAGCAGTTCAGCTGAGAGCTGAAGAGCCCCAGGTATAACACGTCATTATGCTCTAGGCACTGTTGCTTGGCCTGTGAAACTACAAACAAGAGACACCAGGTTCAAAGGCAGTGCTTATTTCTCAAGAGTTTAAGTAATACTTACTTTCTTTTCTTTTCATTTTTTTCTTCGAGCCAAGGTCTCACTATAGAGTTCAGGGTGGGCTTCAACTCACTATGTAGCCTAGGCTGGCCTCAAATTCACAGAAATCTTCCTGTCTTAGCCTTCCGAGTACTGGGATTACAGATGTGCACCACCATGCCTGGCAATACTTACCTAAATAAGTGGTTTTGTATCGTTCCTTAATCATGTTCTATTTGATGATTTAAAGTCCATTCTCAACTATGCCTATTCACAGATGACCTTTAAAATCTAGGGCCAGGGATTTAGCTCAGTGGTTCTGCTGCCTGTCTTACAAGCGCAAGGTCCTCAGTTCGATCCCCGGTACCAAAATAAATAAATAAAGCGGCTGCTATATACATGCACATATATCTAAAATGTAATAAATTCAACTTAGTAATGATGATGTTGAAACGTAATCTATTCTAATTCTATGAACAAACATAGACATAGCATTCATTTACCTGAACAGGAGAAATGGCATCTAAGCTGCTAGCACTAGGAGGGCGTCCTTTTGGCATAACTCCAGGCGGTGGCTGTCTGGCCTTATTCATAACATTACTGCAATTGGCAACCATGGTGAGGATGGTCTCTGATAACTCCTGAGAAACACTCCTAAAAAGAAGGAAAGTAAGAAACAGACTATTTCCCAAAACATTTAAATAAACTAACCTAATTTTCTAATAAAAGCGTGCATAGCTAAAGTCTGCCATACCATGCCCCTTTGCACCTAATATCAACAGATTTTCTAATATTGGCATATCAACAAAATTATACCCAAGCCAAGACAAATCAAAGCTAGCAGCCAAGTAATTCTGATATTAATGTATCATAAAAACAACATTCTTATTAACTATACAAAAGCTACCATATATATATATACATATATATGTATGTGTATATATATGTGTGTATGTGTGTGTGTGTGTATGTGTGTGTGTATATATATTTATATATATATATATATGGTCAGCAACTACACCTAGCAAGCACATAAGGAAGTCACTGATTGAAGTCTAAAATGTCACAAAGGATGTTTACTTGACAGGTAAACTCACTTTCCTATCTTAAAGTATTAGAAAACTGTGAAATTCTTTGTACCCAGAAAACTCTACACACATTGATAATCTTTTATCTTCCTGTCTCAAAAAAATTTTACTTCTGCCATTACGAAATAAAGCGGAACTAGGCACAATGGTGGATGCCTATAGTCCTAGCTAGTTGGGAGGCAGAGGACTGCTTGAGCCCAAGAGAACACCTATGAATTCATTCCATGAGGCCAGCAGTACCCTGATATCACAATTAGACAAATATAGTACAAGTAAATAATAGTTGGTTATGGTGATGCATAGCTATAATCCCAGTTATTCAGGAGGCTGAGGCAGGAAGATCACTAGTTTGAGTCTAGGCTGGGAAACTTAAAGAGACCTTAGCTCAAAATTTAAAAATGGGCTGAAGATGAAGCTTGTTGCAGAGCCTGAGTTTCACCCCCAACATTGCAATCAATCAATAGATGGGCTGGACATGTAGCTCAGTGGTACAGCAATTTCCTACCATGTGGGAGGACCTGGGTTCAACCCCCAATATAGGGAGTAAAAAAAGCCACACATATACAAAATTGTATATGTATACACATATATACTCACACAGAATGACCGACAGATTGTGACTAAAAAATGCAAGGTCTAACATCCAAAAAAACCAATTAACATAACAGATTACCTATCAAAAGAATGGGGGGGGGGGCCCACACAATCATCTCAATATATGGAGAAAAGGTCTCTGACAAAACCCTTCTGAAATAAGTCACTCAAGCCAAGCATGGTGGCACATCTCCCTAAGACCAGTTTTTGGGAGGCTGAGGTAGGAAAATCTTGAGTTCAAAGACAGCCAGGCTATACTACAAGTTCCAGGCCAGCTTAAACTAGTGAGACCCTGCCTCAACAAACCAAGGGGAAGAATGGGTGTAAATCATATGAGAACTTCCTCAATCTAATGAAGGGTATCTATGAAAAAACCCCCAGGTAGCAATATGATGACACACTGCCTATCTTCTTCAGAAAATTAATAACAAAACCAGGCATGGTGGTGCACACCTGTAATACCAACACTATGGAAGCAAAGGTAGAAGCAAGTTCAAGTCCTGCCTGGGCAACTTTTGTGAGATTTCTCTTAAAATAAAAAATACTGAAGTAGTTGGGGGATGTAGCTGGGTGATAAGCGCTAGATTCGATTGCCAGTACCATAAAGAAGGAAGGGGATAGGAGGGGAGGAAGAAATATTTAAATAAAACCACATACAATAGGAAATTACTTTTTTAAGAAACAGCTCAGCACCAGGTGTGGTGGCGCATGCCTGTAATCCCAACACTCGGCAGGCTGAGGCATAAGGACTGCCGCAAGGCCAGCCTGGACTACACAGTAAGTTCAAGGCCACCCTGAACTACACAGCAAGACCCTGTCTCGAAAAAAACAAAACAACGAAAGAAAAAAAAGTTCAAAGGGGAAAAGTATCATTTTTAACAAATGGTGCCGTGAAAATCCACATAAAAAAAAAAAAAGCCAGTGTGGACCCCTAATTCACAACACATAAAAAATTAACACAAATGCCTCTAATATTCATGTTAAACAATATGCTAATGTGGACATAAAAATCACTGGGTTGTCAGAAACTGCTGTCACTTTCATTCACTCCCTGACATATCCAAATCAACATGTAACAATACAATTCCAATATTAATTAGCATTTTCTAGCATGATGTTCTTACCCTGCACAAGCCTGTAGACAAGCCAACATTGTTGCCAGAGTTTCAGGAGGAAGCTGAGCACTTTTGGGTTGGTCTTTCTCTGGGGCAAGTCCACCCAAAATAGAAGGGCATCGTCTCTTTAAAAAAGTCATGCACGCTTGTATAAAAGGCTCCTGAAAAATCAATGTTTCTCAGTGTGAAATTGGTTTTAACTGCTTTAAGATATCTAAGCACTATGACTAACATCTAGAAAAAAATGACATTTTGGTTACCATTTAAAACCTTTTTCTTGGTGTTGGGGATGTGGCTCAGTGACAAAGAGCTCTTGCCTAGCATGTGCCAAGAGCCAAGCCCAACACAACAGGGAAGCTGTTTCTTTAGATAATTTAGCCAGCAACATTTCCAAGCAGAAATAAAGACAAATCTTGCTTACCCCATGCTCTCGAATTTTATCTGTGAGCCACTTGTCAAGTTTGAGGTATTCACGACGAGAAGCAAGTGCAGCAAGATCAATAACAAAGGCAAATGGAGTACCATTTAGCAGCATTGACAAGGCCTAAAAAAACCAGAGTATTAGAAACTGTAAGTCAAGCAGTAAGTATTTCTGTGGCCTACTTTGTATATTCTACTTTTCACAGAAAAAGCATACTGGTAGTATTTCTTTGGTCACAATTAGGGAGAGGGGGTTCAATTTTTTAAACAGTTTATTTAACATATTCAGTGGTAGTATTAGTCCTGACTTAATGTCACATTTTAAAGATCGTGATTACTTTCAACATAAACTTTACCCTGTGCTTTTTCATGTAATTAAACCTAAAGCAAAGCAAGGCTCAAAGCACAATTAACAATCCATACCCATTTTAAAATTCAACTATAGGCATAGGTCTAACATAAGTAGAATCACATCACCTGTATCAATCAGTGGTGGTGAACCTATGGCACACGTGCTGCAGAGCAGGCTGTTTGTATCACTGAAAGCTCAAAAAGGTTTGCTATCACTGACTAATACAAATACACACTGTTATTAATGTTATGAAGTCAAATTATCCCAATTTATCCAAATAAACTGACTAAAGGGTAGAAATGTATCCATTTTCTCCAAAATGTATCTCATAGATTACTTAGGAGAAGAGGTTAACCATCACTTGCTTTTAAAATAGCCCCCTAATACATAGAGGACCAAAAGAAAAAAACACTTAGCATATCTAAACCTACTATCCTTCCCATCCATTGAAATTATAAGGCAAAATTCTAAATCTCAACTCACTGTACAACCTAGTTACATGTGAATTACTCTTAAGGCATCTATGTTACAAAAAATTTATTTTTTAATCACTAATAAGCCAGTGTCACTCTGTCCCCCAGAAGTCAGTCACCTTCAAGTCCTGAGCCACATCAAGTATTCGAGACAACTTGGCCTGGTCATATTGCTCCCCTCTCATGTACCATTCTGCCATTGCATGCATGATAAGCTGGCGAATTGAGGGAGACTGTCCCTAAGAAAAAGAGGGGGAAGTTTAAATGGCAATAATGCTAACCATTTGATAGGTAGAATTACAAATGTGTGGTGAATTTTATTTGTTATGTAAAAAATACATACATCCATGCAAACATTAAATTCAGGCCTCAAACACTATGCACATATACAAACAATCTTTATCAAAAAGCAAATCTTTTATCAAAAAGCAAAGTCATTTCTACATCTTCTAAAAGGTTTCTACATCTAAACCAATGTAGTTCGGGCTGGCCTTGAACTCACTGTATAGCCCAGACTGGCCTCAAACTTGAAGGAATCCTCTTGCCTCAGTCTCTGGAATACAGGCATGCATCACCATGCCTGGGTATAAAACTATTTCTATGTAAGTCTGCTCTGCTCAATCATTTTCAAACACAAAATTAGAATACAGTACGGTATGATATGATGTGAAAATGAAGGTACACCAAAAGTAAATTAGTCGTCAGTAAAGGTACATGCCTATATACCCAGCTACATGAGAGGCAGAAGCAAGAGGATCACAAGTGTGAGGCCAGTGAGGGCAACTTAGCGGGATGTAGTCTCAAAATTTAAAAAGAGCTAGGGATACTCCTAGACTGCAAATAGAAATACATAAATAAATAAATAACAAATACCAATTTATAAATAAAAACAAAATAATTAAATAACTGTCGTGTTTAATTAATAGTATATTATTTGATTGGTATTTTGGGGAGTGAAATTTGTATACACATTCTAAATTTAGCTATTTCCACATAAAAGTAAGTTCATTTTTAAAGTTGTTTATTCAATTTTTAGCAGGTATTCTGGATTTTTGACCTAACCTAAAATGAGGCATATAAACAAACAAATGGACCTCAGTGAGTATTTCTCAGCAAGGGCATTCCTGTTGCTCTATCTAAATTATATTGTAGGGCCAGGGGTTTAGCTCAGTGGTTCCACCGCCTGCCTCGCAAGCAGAAGGACCCGAGTTCGATCCCCAGTACAATCAATCAATCAATCAATCAATAATATTGTAGTTAATTGTCCCAGAGTGGCAGATAGTTCAACTGGAACAAACATTCAACTAAGAGTGAGAAGAAACCGCTCCTTTTAGCCTGCCCTTTCTACCTCACAGCCATAGTGAGAAAGGCATGATGCAAGGTCTGAGCCTTACACACAGCTGGCTTAATGCTGGTTCAACATTTTGGAAACTATTAGTTTTTATAAACTATTAATCCATGCGAACTGCTTCTCTAGAAAAGGAGAAACTGGCTAAATGGCATGACACTAAGGCTAATATTTTTCAATTCTAATAAAAAGCTTTATCAAAAGAATTTTTACAGCACTAGTAAGGATTCACAATAAACTGCTTACTGGAACACACTCAAGACTTCAAAAAGTTTCAATTATTTAGATGAAGAAATGATAAACAAATGGTCGCCTTACCTGCCCATGCCATGCATAGTGCAAAATAATAGCAGAGTTAGGATGGTTTCCAAGAAAGATTGGCATCAGAGTGGAAATGAGTTCATGGCGCAAGGTATGCCAGGAGGTGTTGATTTGTAGTAAGGCCAATACCAGCATGTCTGGACAGTGTTTGATAGGGAAGTTGAAGAGCTGTTTGACTTGCTCATACTGTCCAACCTCTGCAAGCCTCAGCAGAGATTCAATTAAATCCAAGCTCTTCCTAACAAAAATGAAAGAAAGGTGCTCTATCAATGCAAATAATGTATAAAAATTTCATTTTCCTGAAAAAAATTTTTTTGTGGTTGATAAGGATCAAACTCAGGGGCTCATTCATATGTGCTAGGCAAGCATTATCCGTAAGCCACTGCAAGCTCCAAAATTCACTGTCAAAATTGACACCAATTACAGAACAAAATCGCCTTAATATTTGAGAAATATTTAAATTATTTCTGTTTATCTCAGAAGTGTATGTTGGGGCTAGGGGAATATAGCTCAGTAGTAAAGTGCTTGCCTAGCCTGCAGAAGGTCCATGGTTCAACCCCCACCAACAAAAAGAAAAAATAAGTTGTTATGCTTCTAGACCAATTTCAAAGGCAATCCAAACTAATAAGCAATAACTGATGAAGGACAGCATGAAACCATTGAACATTTGCATAATTATAGATACCCCCGACTGGGGTATCTTTTATGACTGGGGGGGAAAGAAAAATCAGAAAAAGTAAACATACACAGTGGACCGAAATTACACACAGGAGAATTTCTACCAAAACCACACCCTTCACACTTACTCTGGTAACATACAGGTGACTTTAAACCAAGTCTCAGAATCTAGCTGCACCCTCAGTCCATGACAGACATAGGGCAGAGGACAAACTAACCACCACAAGGAAACAAACAGTTCAGACACAGGGCAGACTAGAGAACAAATGATGTGCATGAACAGCAAAAGATGAAGTGAGAAAATATTTTAAAAATTGCGGCCATTGTCTCAAATTCTAAATTACAGAAACTAAAACACTTTTAAGCCAATAAAGGAAGCTTAAATCTAGACAGCTAGTTATAATATGAAACTATTACTTCTTAAATATGATAGTAACACAGTGGTTCCGCCGCCTGCCTCGAAAGCACAAGGTAGTCCTGAGTTCGATTCCCAGTATCAAAAAAAAAAAAAAAAAGATAGTAACATTGCAGTTTTATAATATGGTGAGAGGCCCTTATCTATCAAAATAAAATTAAAAATGCCTCTGCTGCCTGCCTTGCAAGCGCCAGGACCCGAGTTCAATCCCTGGTACCAAAAAAAAAAATTTTTTTAAATTAAAAATGCCGGGAATGGTGCTGTGCACCTGCAATCCCAGCACTCAGGAGACGGAGACAGAAAGATGAGTTCCTGGCCAGCTTGGGCCACTTAGGAACTTAGTGAGATCCTTCTCAAAATAAAAAACACAAAGGAGCTCGAGAAATATCTCAGTGCATAAGCCCTGAGTTTAATCTCCAACATCAAAAGAGAAAAATGAGTTTGAACCCAGTACCACGGGAAGAAAAAAGTGAGAAAAATAAATATAAGAATACAATAAAATGAAAAACTATGACTACCCACAAAGAGATTTAACAGAAAAATAATTTCAGGTAGAACTGAGGAAAAAGAAACACTTTGTAACAAACCACTTCTTGGGTCAAACTTTTAGAACAGGGGTTGGCAAACTATATCCAAAAGCCAAATCTCAATCACTAGCTATTTCTGTAAATTATATTTTAAGACACAGTCACATTGTTTATTGTGCTACCAGAGTTGAGCAGTTGCTACAAAGACTATCTTGCCTGTCAGTAAAGGCTAACATGTGAAATATTTTAAAACTTTTATTATTATTATTTTATTATTATTGTTCTAATATTTAAAAACTTTTTTGTTTGTTTTCAAGAGGCACTGGGGATCAAACCCAGGCCTTCAAAATTTTTTTTATTTGGAGACTGGTTCTTGCTAAGTCCCAAAGTTGTCCAAGCTGGGCTTAAAGTGGTTTTTTTTTTTTTTTTGCAGAATCAGGGATCGAACTCAGGACCTTGCACTTGCCAGGCAGGCACTGGCACCAAAGCTTAACTTCTGGCCCACTTAAACTTGTGTTATTTTGGGGGGTTTTTCCTGAAACTTAACCTGCTTTAACTTCCAATTTCTGAGAGGCTTAAGAATTCTAAGTATTCTGCCAGGCATGGTGGTGTATGCCTGTAACCCTAGTACTCAGGAGGCTAAGACAGAAGGATTGGTCCAAGTTTGAGGCCAGCCTGGGCTACACAGTGAGTTGAAAGGCCAACCTGAACTACCTAACAAGACCCTGTCTCAAAAGACAAAAACACCACCAACAAAAAGAATTATAAGTATTCTGGACAACAACCACCATCACAAAATAAGGCTGGGCTTACAGATCTCTTTCTACCATATTCTTTATTTAGGACAGCTATTTTATTGTTGCCCTTTCTGTTTTACATCAGATGTTAAAAGGTACAATGCATCCTACAACTGAGTAACACTTTGTATAACTGAACCGACAAATTTTACATCACCTGGCAGTATGTATTGGAGGGGAAAAGGGACTAACATGTTTTTGTTTTGTGTTTTTTTAGACAGGATCTCACTATGTAGCCTAAGCTGGCCTCAAACTTGCAGCAATCCTCCTGCCTCAACCTCCTGAATGCTGGGACAGGTACATACCACCACCCCTGGCTAAAAAGGGTTTAAATTAACTATTAAATCACATCTATGATTCAATACAACTATATAATACTTGGGCTCTTATCTTGTGACCATCCTGCCACAGACACCTAGAGTCCTAGGATTACAGATGAGTGTCACCACACCCAGTTTACTTAAAATTTTAAAGAAAAAGTTTACAACCTTTTGTTTTAGAAAATCTGGCATTATCTAAAGGGCTTTAAAGTGATCTGGTATGCTCAACATGGAAGTGTGCAGAAGAGTATACAGTTGGTTTCTTTTTACTCACTGGAGGTGGTGCCAGGACCCTCCCAAATAGCAAATCTAAGGATTCCAAATCCTTATATAAAAGGATGCAAAACCTGTACATATCCACTCAAGACTTCATCTCTCAATCTGTAATACTTACTTGAACCTAAATGCCTTGTAAATCATACTGTTATTTATAGAATAAGTGTACATGAGCAGTACAGATACTATTTTATTTTCCCAATTATTTTTGATCTACAGTTGGCTGAATCTGTGGATGTGAAAGCCTCAGATACAAAGCGCTGATGAGTTATCAATAAGTCAATAAAACATTATGAAGCAGATGCCTCTGGAAATAAGCCACACTCCCTTCTCGTAGCTATGTGTGATGCAAATGATAATGGATGTACCTTCACCATTCTAATCTCACATTCCTAAAGGAATGTCTGGACAATAAGAGCCTAATCTAGACATGGAGCCAGAGTGACATCTTTTCTGAAAACTGGAACTGAATTTAGAAAAACTAAATAATTTCTGAAAGTGTTCTTGATTTAGTATAATTGTCTTAGGTGTTTATGTGTTTTCTGCCTACTGGTCTGGTTATTAATCTGTATATATGACAATTAACTTTATACGGTCTTATAAATGAATCTAATGTTGGCAAAAGAAAAGGGGGTTGAAGGGAAGGGGGAAAAAAGAATTGAGATGTGTCACTTATACGTACCAATTCCCTACAATTAACATAATCATTATGTACTACAAACACACTGATAAAATTAACAAAAGAAAAAAATCCATAAAAAACAAAAATTATAGGAATTTTAAAATAAAAAGAAAGTTTTCTCGGCCAGGCCTGATCTGTCATTACCAAATTCTTAAAAATTACATTGGTAAAACAAACATTGATAATTACTGTCTTAACCAAACTGTGTATTTCCATGAACTGTTTGGCTTCTATCATTCTCAGAATTACTGGTGGAGACCCTAGGTTCACTGCTGACTTAAGACCATCATTCACCCTAAGAATTTCTAATTACTATGCTGTGAAAGAAAGTAGCAGAATCACTGCCTTTATTGACGTTTAAAAACGTATTTGGCAAAAAGCTTCTGCACTGCAAGAGAAACCACCAACAGAGCTAAGAGACAACCTACAATGTGGGAAAAAATTTTCAGCAATTGTACCTTAGACAAAGGACTACTATCTAGAATATATAAAGAACTGAAAATAAAATCAGATGCCCCCCAAATTCAAAGACCCAATTCAAAAATGGGCATCTGAAATGAACAGACATTTCTCAAAAAAGTAAAAGCAGCAAATAAATACATGAAAAAATGTTCAACATCACTGGTCATTCGAGAGATGCAGATGAAAACAATACTGAGATTCCACCTCACCCCAGAAAGAATGGCTGTTATAAAGAAAAAAACCAGTAACAAATGCTGGCAGGGGTGTGAGGAGAAAGGAACCCTTCTCCATTGTTGGTGGGAGTGCAGACTGGTGCAACCACTGTGGATATCAGTATGGAGATACCTCAAAGAACTAGGCTTAGAGGTCCCATTTGACCCAGCTATCCCCCTGCTGGATATCTTCCCAAAAGAATTAAAAGAATTATAGCACAGTGATATATGTGCACCCATGTTTATAGCAGCACAGTTTATAATAATAGCTAAAGCTTGGAAACAACCCAAGTGGCCATCAACTGGAAACTGGATAAAGAAGATGTGTTTTTTTAATAAAATGGAGTATTACTCAGCCATAAAGAATGAGAAACTAGAGACATTTATAGCTAAATGGATGCATACTGAGGCCATCCTCCTAATAAATAGGACACACGTGTGTAAATACCTAAGTTTCTCTAGTGTGAGAAACTGAAAGTGTAATTAAAGATACACACGGATGAAATGGCCTAATAACATATTTCTCAGATTATGTTTCCATCGCGTGTCATATGACTGTATCGAAATTTAAATTAGGGACCTGCTGTGCAAGTGCAAGGACCAGAGTGCAATCTCCGGTACCAAATAAATAAATAAATAAATAAATAAAGGAAGGAAGGAAGGAAGGAAGGAAGGAAGGAAGGAAGGAAGGAAGGAAGGAAGGAAGGAAAAGTTTGGCTTATGTGGAGTCTGCTTACTACAGTTTTTTTCCAGACCACTATTTCTTCAATGTTGGTTTGGGGGACCTTTCTGAAACAAATCACATCCTCTGGTACCTTGTTGGTGCTTGAGATGTTTTTTTAAGTTACATGGAAAAATGTCTAAGTGCTTTTCAGTTTTGTTTCGGTTGAGTTCTACTGTATTTAAATATTATTGTAGTTTTTTTTCCCTTGCATTGTTCTTCTTTGAATGGTTTTAATTTCTGTGTGTGTGTGTGTGTGTGTGTGTGTGTGTGAGATAATAAAGTTATTTTTTAAAAAATGTATTTGGCTATGAAACTGTTATTTTCTTTTTAGGATTCCTACAGTCACAGAAGATAAAAACTAGAAAGACCACACATCTTGTTCAGCTCTTCTTGCCCTTTCCCCTTATGGTTATGTAGATATGAACATGGGGCCTCTCCTAGATTAGTTTTCATGTTTTTTAAAGTTGATTTGAAACATTAGAAAAGATGATGAAGCATGGATTCTTTAAATTATATGATTCAATCTGAATTTTGTTTCTTGGTTTTAAATTAATAAGAAAACTGAAATTATGTACCATAAAATATCAATAATAACATCATTCAGAACGACTTAAAAAGTAGATAATTCAGCTTAGAGTAGATTTCATGAATTGGGCATTGTGAGCAACTTACGTAGAAATGAATGTACAAGAAGAAAGCTCTTAATACGAACAGAGAAAGAGGGGCCGGGAATTTAGCTCAGTGGTGCCACTGCCTTCCTTGCAAACACAAGGTCCTGAGTTCGATCTCGGGTACCAAAAAAAAGAATAACTAACAGAGAAAGAAGTACAAACCCTTACAACATTTAATAGTTTCAAATTTTTGAGGATTTGCAAAATGCCTAATAGCAAATCTTATAAAGAACAGAGATGTAACTAGTGGTAAGATAACTAAAGATTATCCACCAAAATCTTTTATAAAAATTTAAGGCTGGGGACAGGGACACACACCTGTAATCTACCACTTGGTAAACTAAGGCAGGAAGATCCCAAAGTAAAAGGCCAATCTGGGCTACACAGTAACATCCTGTCTCAAAAAACCAGAATCAGCTGTGCACCACCCACACCTGTAATCCCAGCACTTAGGAAGCTGATCCAGGACAGAGAAGGGGAGCCTGGACTAAACAGTAAGACCCTACATCTCAAAACAAAACAAACAGTAACTAATAAACAAAAACAAGTTGGACAAGGCAGGGGGTATAGCTCAATGGTAGAGGAACTGCCTAGCATGTGTGAAGTCTACATCTGATCCCCAGCACTGCAAAACAACAAAGCACACAAGCTCATTTAAAATGCTATTTCATTACAATCTGTTAACTATGCACTTATACAGTTAGTTTTGTATTCCAAAAGAGGAGAAATGACCCTTTCAAAGAAAAGTGAGATGAGAGTGTTTACCATGTGGCAATTTCTCGATTGTCATCCTCTGGTGGTGCTTTCAGAATATCAGTGGCAACAGTATGACAAGGATAGTCAGCAAAACAGAAGATTTCTGGATTTATAAGGGAATGTTGAATGAAGGAGAGCTGGAACAAAAAACAAAGTCCTTACTAACATAAATTACTGTAAATGCTGTAAAAATTTAAAACATTTTCAATAGGCTAATATCAGGGTCATTAGGAAGATACTTTTCCTTTAAAAATCAGACAACTCAGAAAAATCAAAGGTGCATAATGAGATACCCTAAGACAAAAACCATTAAACTACTGGAAAAACTACTGCACCTGAAAGGATTCTGACTAGCAGCAGAACTATCATAATATTCCTTCAATAATGTGACAACCCCTGCTTTTCTGAGCTCTGCAAAACAAACTCTACCTTATTACAATATTTTAATCAATGGGCACATGACAATATATAAAGAATAATTCACTGTATTTTCTCTTTCAATAAATACTATTCACTTACCTGGCCTTCTGCATGTTTCCAAGGTCTATAGATGAAGTCTACTGGGAACACTTCCATACCCAAACCCCTTTGAATACCATAAACAACATTGTGAAGTCCTTTACTATCACGAATTTGAAATCCAGGATGGTCCAATTCATAAGTCACTTCCTTGAAATTCAAACTCGGGTTCTAATAAAAACAAAAGTATTTCCAAGTTTAATGAACAAGTGTGTGCACACTTTGATGCTTTATACAAAGAATCAAATTAATTCTGAAATTAAATAAATTAATTTAAATCAATTAATTTAATTCTGAAATTAAATCTACTTGGCTGGGGTGTAGTTCATTAGCAACTTCTCTATCCTCCTAATACATGCTTAGTATACACAAGACTCTGGGTTTGAACCCCAGGACCACAAATACATGTATCAAAGGGTTTAGAAGATTTTCTTTAAAATCTCAAAAAATTTCAAACCAGGTGTAGTAGCCTGCAGCTGCAATCTCAGCAGAAAAAAAAGGGTGGGGGTTCATGCTACCTGGGAGACTAGGGCAGGAGGACCCCAATTTTTAAGGCCTGCCTGGGCAACCTCTGCGACACTGTGGAAGGTGAGACAGGAGGATCACCATGCATTCAAGGCCAGCCTGGACTACACAGTGAGACCTTGTCTCAAAACACCTAAAATAAATAAATAAACGGGCCAGGGATTTAGCTCAGTGGTTCTGGTGCCTGCCTCGAAAGCTCAAGGTCCCCAGTTTGATCCTCAGTACCAAAAAAATAAAAATAAACAAACAAACAAACAAATAAGTAGGCTGGCAATCCAGCTCAGTGATAAAACACTTGCTTAGCATGTCCTAGATTCAATCACCAGCACCATAAAGAAATAAAGTTTCAAAACATGGACTCACAGAAGTTTCCTTTAACAAAACAGAACTGTTCATGGTACATTGTGTGTTTATAAGCAAATACATAATGAAAAGAAGCAACAAATTACTATGGACATTTTTTTGGTAAGAGTGACATTTCCTGAAGAAAATCCTACCGAGCTTTCAGGAGACACTCAGAAGAAGGCACTGGCATTGTAAAAGCTAACAGCTCCATGTTTGTTCTTGTCTCCAAAGACTTTTTAGTGGGACACAATGTGCAAGTGGAAGTCAGCGATGTCGATGATCCTGACCCTATGTAGACCTAGGCTACCATGTCTATCTTAGTTTCTAACAACAACAAACCTTAAAAAGAAAAAAAAAAAGTGTTGTAGTGCTAGGTGTTGAACCTGAAGGCTCGAATATGCTAAGCAAACACTCTACCACGTTATAAACATGCCCAACACAAAAAAGTTTTTTCTGTAATATTGAGCATTGAACCCAGGGCCTTGTACACATCATGAAGCACACTACCACAGAGCTACATACATCTGCAGGCCCAAGAAAGTATTTTTGTGCCACTATAAAAGGCATTTGTGGGTTTGGGATTTTGTGTTCTTTTTGAAGAGGCATCCTGCTAGGTTTCCGAGGCTGGCCCTGAGCTCTTGAGCTCAAACAATTCTCTGATCTCATTCTCCTGGATAACTGAGACTACAAAGAATGCCCCACTGTATCGGCTATGTATTTGTGTTTTAAGTTTGATGTTAATACAAAAGAGTCAAAAAAATTTTTAATTAAGTTTATAAAATTACAATAGACTAAGGTTAAATTCAATATTAAAATATTTTCTTCTAAATTTAATATAGCCTAAGTGTGCACTGTTTATGAAATTTACAATGGTGTAATGTCGCAGGCCTTCACATTCACTCACCAAGCCACCAGCATCATAAGCTCCATTCACTTCAAATGCCCCATACAAAGATACCAGTGCATTTTCACTGTATCTTTCTATGTTTAGGTGTTTACAGGCTAAAAGCACATAGTATAGGAGTTTAGTAGGGCTAGAGGGAGCCAAACAAATACATATTTAACAAGCTCAAAGATTTAATTAAAAAGATGAAAGATTTTACCAATAAAATGTTAGATAAGCTTAAACAAGAAACAGCCTGGCATGGTGGCACACGCCTGTGACCCCAGCACTTGGGGAGCTGAGGCAGGAGGATCACCCTGAGTTCAAAGCCAGCCTGAAGCAGAGATGGATGATATGGAAAAAAAAATTTAAAGGAAAGGCTAGGTAGCAGACTTGACCAATGTAAGGACAGTGTCAGAAAGAGAAAACAAGGTGGATGTGGTAGATCATAAACTCCATGATACCTTAAAAATTACATGACATCATCCAAACTGCATAGCAGAAGACTTGGGAGGCTGAGGCCAGCCTAGGCTACATAGTGAGCTCAGAATTCAAGGTCAATCTGAACTATATACGGAAACCTTGTTTCAAAAAAAAAGACAGGAGGACTGGGGATTTAGCTCAGTACAAGGTCCAGAGTTTGATCCCTGGTATCAAAAAAAAGGCAGAAGGGGCAAGGGATATAGCTCAGCAGTGCAGTGCCTACCTGGCAAGTGTGAGGCCCTGAGTTCGACTCCCAGTACAAGAAAAAAAAAAAGGACAGAAGTAGCTATTTTTAGACAGGGCAGACTTCAAGCCAAAACTGATCAAAGTGACAAAATAAGACCACTAGTACACACTGGTAAAGGAAATAATTCAACAGGAAGAGAGAACAATTGTAAATATCTATGCACTGAATTTGGCACAGCCAATTTCATAAAACAATAATTATTGGGCTTAAAAGGACAGATAGATATAATCATGGGGGGT
>NW_004624746.1:27652147-27690187 GCF_000247695.1 Heterocephalus glaber | reverse complement strand
CTTCTCATTTCAACGGGTGGGGGGGGTGGGGGGGGTGGTTGTGGGCTTCAATATCCCACTCTCACATCTAGGTCAACCAGACCCCTCCTCCCAAAATCAACAAATATCAAGAGTTAAATGACACCAATGAACAAGTGAACCTGTTTCAACCATCAACAGAATACATATTTTTCCCAAGAGCTTTTTCCAAACTACACCACATCTCTTAGGCCATAAAGCATGCACAATTAAAGACCAAAAAAAATGAAATAATTCCCTGCATACTATCAAGTCATAGTGGAATGAAGCTAGCAACCAAAAAAGCCACAGAAACTGCACAAACATACGGAGATTACATAATGTTATTGACAAGCAATGGATTACAGAAAAGATGAGAGAAGAAATAAAGTTCCTAGAGTCAAATGACAGGGGAAGCACAACATACCTGTGGGACACAATGAAAACAGTTCTAAGAGGGAAGGATATAGTTGCAATGCACACAACAAAAAATAGAGTGATCCCAAATAACCTAATGATGTACCTCAAGATCCTAGAAAAACAACAATCCAAATCTGAAACTAATAGAAGGAAAGAAATTAAAGATCAGAGTGGGAATTAATGAAACTAAGACTAAACAATAATACAAAGGATGAATGAATCAAAGAGTTGGTTCTTTGAAAGGGTAGGAAGGGGATCTAGAGATTTGGGAGACTGGAGGAAGTGGAGAGGAAGAAGTAGAAAGGATCAAGATGGATATGTGTATGTACTGGCTCCTCTGTACCTCTGTGGTACATATATTTACTATATATTGCAAAAATACACCAATAAAAAATTGAGGGGAGGGGCCAGTGATTTAGCTCAGTGGTTCTGCCACCTGCCTTGTAAGCACAAGGATCAGAGTTCGATCCCGGTACCATAAAAAAAAAAAAACTGAGCCGGGGATTTAGCTCAGTGGTTCCAGCACCTGCCTCGAAAGTGGAAGGTCCCGAGTTTGATCTCTGGTACCAAAAAAAAAAAAAGAAATTGAGGGGAAAAAGGAAAAAAAAAAACTGCTCTTACTCAGTTATGCATCTTATTTATAAAAAACTTGCTCTTTGTTGGCTAGGGATGTAACTCAGTGGAAGACCATTTGCCTAGCATGTGCAAGGCCTGGGTTCAGTAATCCACGGTATCATGAAAGAAAAAAAACCTACTTTGTTTGGGCAATTACATACAAATATCACAAATCAAAAATCATGATCATAAGTAACTCACGAGTTCTTTGAGAACATCAATCAAGACTTCTACATTCCACGTGTGTGCCTGTGCGCCATCGCTTTTATCTTTTCCATCACTCCAGATCCCACTGCCAGGAGCAGAGATACTCTATGGAAGTAAAACTTGAATGAAATAAATCCAACCAAATGCGTTCAGCTCTGATTGATAGGACAACGAATCATACTGTAATTTAACTAAAAAATAAAGGTGACAGAGCATTAACTCACTTTGTAAAATAGCTGAATTCAACAAACCTGTAATGGAATACCATCTGTTAATCCTGAATGAGTTCGAGCCATCATTCCCAAAACCCTTGCAACCTGGGCAGCTGTAACTTCCCGAACGCCAAACTGCATGATTATATTGCGACATTCTTCGATACTGAAACGGAAATATAACTTTAAGAAAATGCTAACATCTTCAAATATGAAGAATTAAAAATGTTAATAAATGAACTCTTGTGCGAAATCCCTAGTTTTACCAACACTGGCAGACTAGTAAGATTACTTTTGTGTAATTGTAAACATAAAAGTTACCTACTTAGGATCCAATTATCTACTTAAGACTATGGCAAAAGTATAAAAGATCAATGGAAGAAAATACAAGCCAAAAGTATAATTTCTCTCACAAACAAATGAAGTATCTTCATCTTTAGTATGAATCAAGTTACTCTTATACTCAAGGTGAATCTGATTATTCTGTATGTAAAAAGCCTTGAAAATATATCCTAACCTTTTCATTCTCCATCTTCAAGTTCAATTAAAATTTAAAGTGCATAGGCCAAGCACTCACAAATATACTATTTCAATATGTGGGAATGTGGTTTGTAATAAGGAGTTTTGAAACATTAAAGTTACACTGAAAGTGAGAACAAAGCAATATTGACTCCCTGAATAACTTACAGAAAAAAAAAATTAATATTCTATTATACCACAGATAAGTGTTACTAACAGGTAAAAATTTTCTTTGGCATCCCTGGCAGGTGAGAAAAACATAAGAGGCAAGGTGTTAAAAAAAGCAGCAAAGGAAGCTGATAAGAGATACAGACACAGTTAAGTAACTCAGGAGTGGGGTAGGGAGTAGTAAATTAGAGATTAAATATAAACTAACAGAAGTTCCACAGACACTGGCCTAATGTTCTTTCTTCCTCCCCAAAAGCTACAAAATGCCTGTCCTGAAAACTAGGGTATGAAATCTTAGATCCAAATTTAAGAAACTGGTGGAGATAAAAGAAATTTTTACCCTCAGGATATTTACGGCTGCCATCAACATTAATACGTGGAAGATTATAATTCAGAAGCAAAAATGTGACAGGCAGATGATAAATTTGAAGAATCTCAGGGATTCATTTTAAGGAATTACATCATACTTTGCACAGGAATAATGAAAAGTCTGACATATCTTACTACCAACCTTGAACAAAAGCCATAGCCTACTTCTTGCATGAAATCAGCTAAAGAGCTCTCCATCATGGTTTTAGCTACCCCTCCGGAATCAGGCAGGATCCTGTCCATTAGAATGTCCCGTTTTTCAGGATATAAAAGTGGTGCAAGCACCACAGGACAGCGTTCTTGGGGAAAATCTGAGGGAGGAATAAGGATACAACTGCAATACTGATTAAAAACCAACAATCCTCTTTTATACTCTCCCACCACTCAAAACCCTCAAACCCAAAACGTAGACCACAAATTCATGCTCAAAGCAAAGTTTACTTAATTTTTCCAACCTGGTAACCCAAGTGATGACTTCACACCAGTTCCAGAATTTTGAATTTTTTTTTAATCTGAAGACTTTTAACTTCTCATGTTAGGATCCAATATCTACTGAACAATTCACATCCTAAATATTAAATTTTTACAACAGTATGATCAATTTCTATTCAATGAAGGCATTGGAAGCTTTCGTGGTACATCAGTCCATTTCAACAACAAAAACAAAGCTTCCTATCACTGAGAAAGTTAATGGAGTTTGAAATTTAACCACATATTAACATTAGGAAGTAAATAAAAATATAGAGAGGGCTGTTAGTAAACCATCACTTATTTTGTTTGTTTTGTTACTGGGCAATTAAACTCCGGCCTTCTGCAATGAGCTGTATCCCTAAACCTTTATTGTATTTTGAGATAGGATCTCACTAAGTTGGCCAGGCTGGGCTCAAACTTTTCATCTTTCTCCCTCAGTGTCCCACAATGCTGGGATTACAGGCATGTGCCACCAAGCCCAGCCCTACTTATTTATTTTTAAAAGAGTAGCTTCCTCTCCAAAATCAGGAAAACTCAATATTCACCTTGACGTGACAATGCCAGTAGTGATGGAGGTAATATCAAAAGTGAACAACTTTTAGGGCCGGGGATTTAGCTCAGTGGTTCTGCTGCCTTCCTCACAAGCGCAAGGACCCGAGTTTGATCCCCGGTGCCAAAAAAAAAAAAAGGAAACAACTTTTAAAATTAAAATAGTCTCCCACTATACTCTCTTGAAGAGAGAAAAAGACAGCAAGGAAATATGCCAAGTCTCAGCTGTGATTGTAACTATATGTAAGATTATTGGTCCTAGGTGTGGTGGCACATGCCAATAACTCCAGCTATTTGAGAGGTTAAAGCAGAAGGACGCCAAGTTCAAGTCTAGCCTGGGCAACTTAGTAAGACACTGTCTCAAAAGTAATTTTTAAATAAAGATCTGAGGATGTGGCTCGAGCCAAGACTCTCTGTTCAAATCCCCAGTACCATTAAAAAAAATAAAATTATTGCAGTTATGTTCATTTTAACTGGTTCTTTAATAAAGCTTTACCACTTTCATATTTTAAATAAGTCTCTTACATAGATTAGCAACATAAAGAATAAGAAAGTAAATCAGTCTTCGCTTATATTTTAAAATGCTTTCTAAAATGCATTTGTAATTATCCAAGGAAATCATGTACAATAGGCTACAAAGAATCCTTACCTCTGCGCAGCGTCTTAAGAAAAGCGTCTATCTGTTCCTGTCCAACTCCAAAGGCTCCCTTCTGCCCAAAGAGGAGATGGGAGAGGAGGAGGTGTAGGACCTCTATTGCTATATCTTGGAAGCCACCTTCTTGATTTCCACTGACGTCTGCGTCAATGTAAGAACGCAGAAGATCCGGAAGCTTCTGTTTAATAAACTGAGCAGCTAAAAGTCAGATAAACCAAAAACAAGTTATTTTTGTTTATAATCGGTAAAAAGTCACATACCATGGGCCAAGGATTTAGCTCAATGGTTCCGCCGCCTGCGGTGCAAGCGCAAGGACCCGAGTTCGATCCCTGGTACCAAAATAAATAAATAAATAAATAAATAAATTTAAATATGAACATAAAAAAAAGTCACATACCATCAAAACATAGATGATCATCCTTTTCAATCACCAACTTACTATTTCTCTAATGCTTTTGCGGCTCTATTTAGTGGGTATAAAGAGACTAACTGCTAGGGGCTGGCTAGGGGAAGGAGTTTTACAAGATGAAACGATTCCTGATAGCTATTACAACAAACGTGAATACGGACAATTGTATGTACTTTTAAGAACTATTATAAAGGTAAATTTTATGTTTTTATTTCACAAACAGACACTAGGAAATACAAATCTAGAATATATTACTCTTAAGGAAAAAGCAACTTACCAAAACCTCTGAGATCTGAACTGGAAGAATTCAAAAGGGCAAGACCAAAAATTACCTGAAACAAGAAGTCTTGTTAACCAGAGTCTAATGGTTTTTTTTTTTTAAATGAAAAGCTGTGTTTTGCAGAGCATGATGCCACATGTCTATAATCCTAGCACTCAGGAGGCTGAGGCAGGAAGATTGAGAGTTCAAGGCCAATCTGGGCTATAGAGCAAAACCGTCTCAAAAAACAAAAACACATAAAAACTTTTTTTCTCTTTCTCTCTAAAAATTTTCCCCAAGTCAGATATATACACATTCACAGAAACAATATGTGAAGTAACAAGTTGTAAAAAGCTGTGCTGGGATCAGGTATGGTAGCACATGCCTAGGACCTCAACACTTGAGAGGCTGAGGTAAGAGGATTCCAAGTTCAAGGCCAGTCTGGGGTACATAGCAAGTTCCTGGCCTAGACAACACAGAGACTCTGTCTAAAAAGAAAAAACACAGAAGGGCCGAGATTTAGCTCAGTGGTTCCACCACCTGCCTTGCAAGCGTCAAGGTCCTGAGTTCAATCCCCAGTAGCAAAAATAAAGAAAAAACACAGAAAACAAACATCCACTCCAATTTTAATTTTGCCTAAGTAGCTTTTTAAAATTACTTACCTCTTGTACTTTGCTTAACTTAAGAACTTTACTCAGCTGGGCAAATAAGTGGGGTGCAGGCTTTAAACTCTGAAATAAAGCAAATTTTATTTTAAAACAAGAGCTCAATTTTCAAAGTTTTCAAAATTACTCATTTACTCAATTATAGCACTACGTAAATGTAATGTAATTCTGTGGTACTGCTATAACCAATACGCCATGTGCTAAAACTATGGACTAACACATTTAAGTCTTCATGAGATATAGTTTTAGTAAGATTCCATTTATTATCAAATGAACTGCCTTGATTTTCTCAGAAAGCTACTCCAAAGAAGCCAGGTCTGGTGGCACATGACTGTAATCCCAGCACTCAGGAGGCTGAGGCAGGAAGATCACTGCAAGTTTGAGGCCAGCCTGGGATACACAATGAGTTCAAGGCCGGCCTGTACTATGAAGTGAGACCATTTCAAAAAAGCCAAAAAAAAAAGGGGGGGGGGCGGGATTTAGCTCTGTGGTGCTGGATGCCTGCCTCACAAGCACAAGGTCCTGAGTTGGATACCTGATACCAAAAAACAACTCCAAAGAAACTAAAAAAAATTTTAAATTAAGACATGACATTAAAACAAAACCAAAAACCAGAACAAACAAACTTCAAACACTAAAGGTTAGAGCCTTTTAAAAAACACTACTAAGAATCCTCAAGTTAGGATTAGTAAGAAAAAATACCAACCTTCTGATAGTGCAATGGATTATCAATGGCATAGGACAACGTTGAGATAAAATTTGGCTTTGTAATCAGCGACGCACACTCCTGAATCAGAAACTGAGTCTTCAAGAATAAAAATAAATTTTCATCAGTATTAACCATCATCTCACTTAAATAACAGCAGAAGTTCTCATACATTAAAGTACAATTTAATACTATATAATGTTTATTATCACAATCAGCTCTTTGAAAATATTAAACTACTTTAAGTCTATTAGCAACAAGTTTTAAACCAAAAATTCCACAAAATAGGAATTCATGACCAACATGTCAAACTGCTGCAGGACTGAGAATCAGGCCAGATATTCAATCTAGGACATGAAATATCCTCTCCATCTTATTAACTTTTCAAGCAGGATATCGCCATTCCTACTTACTTTAGGTAGGTGTGGCCCACACTGTCTAATCCTAAATTAGGTAATCGCAATGGTCTACAGCCAGGAAGGAAAGGGGAAGGAAAGAAAAAGGGAAAATGCCCCAATCCCTTTTAGAAATTCAGCTAACATTATTTTCTGGATGGTATTTTGTACATGTTGTTTGTTACATACATGTTGCTCAAAACTGCAATGCAGTGAACAAATAGAGCTGTATAGTCATAAACTCTGTAAGCCTCAAATACCTGATGGAAATCTTTGCCACTGCTTTTACCATCGCCACTGAAATCCACATGTGAGAATAGGCAGCGTAGTAAATGCCTGTCTGCCTCAGGACCGTGCCGATTCACAATCTAAAAAGAACAAAAATGGAAGGTTAAAGGTAGGGCTTAAAAACACACACACACACACACGCACGCACGCACGCACGCATGCACACAGAGGACCAGGGATATAGCTCAGCCTTGCCTAGCACACGTGAGGCCCCAGGAACAATTCTTAACTCTAGAAATAAATGAATAACAGAGGTTTAAAAAACAAATCAACTTCTAGGGCAAAATCCTAAATTACCTTAATTATTCACTTTGGAATAAAAGTTATAGGAATTATTGAGATAGAAGTATCTATCCACAATGATTATTTTTTAAATGTTCCTGTCACTGGAGGGAAAGAGAAAAACCATCAATTCCCCATATAACTCTGCATGTTGGTGAGAATCTATGAAAATATGAAGCAGCATCAGATGATATTTAGTAGAAATAAAGTATTTTTTCAGCAAGTTTTTTAAAAATTCATTAAGTTTATTGGTACATTTTAGGTATACAATATGATGACATTCATCATTGGGAATTTGTACCTTTACATTGTTTATCTTGGTTATTTTTTCCCCATTCCCCTGACCTCCCTTCAATCCCTCCACCCTTCCCTATTTACAAAGACTTTGTTTCCATTTTCAGCAAGTTTTAAGCAACAATCTCATGTGATTTGCACTTTCTACTAACACAACTCTAGTTCTTTACAGTCTGCATGGCACAGTGCTAACATTTGACTTCAGTGATGGAGATGTTACCCTTGAGCTTTATTAGTTTCTTGCTGTTCTTCAAACTTACAGTGTTTACACTTTCTATCTCCTCTACCTGAAAGTTTTAGATATCTACATATGGTTCGTTCTCATTTCCTTTAGGTTTCTGCTCTAAAGTCTCCTTATCACTCAACCTTCTGTGACTCCCTAAAACAGCAACATGACCTGCCACATTACTGCCCCTAACTCTGCTTTACTCTTACCCACAGCACTTACCATTACAGTAATTTGTTTGTAATCATAAATTGCACGGCAAAGCAAAGTGGTATGGTTGTGGCTTACTTCTAGCCTAGAAAAGAGCTTAGCAAACTACGTGCTAAATATTGTATTTCTTGAATGTCAAACTAAAATGTTTAACTATATACTATGGACAAGATGTATCACATTGACCTTCCTTGGTTCAATCTTCAAGTCTGTTAATATTTACCCTGATGGATGAGGAGGTACATACTTCAAACAGACTTCATGAGCATAAAAAAACCAATAATCTGTTATCAGAGGAATACACATATACAGTCCAATTTCCAAGCCTATGATCATCTTCCTACATCATGGTAACTATGCAATAGCTGCTAAGTTACTTAACCTATTTCAGCTTCTGTTTTCCCATTCAGAAAATGTAGGAGTTAAGAAAAACTATCCTCCAGGAACCTGAAGGCTAAAAGATATATATACAATCAATAACCTTTGCAACTCAAAGGTTACTGTGAACACATTCACTGGTTTTGTGTTATCATTCTTTGATTAAATTTTTAAAAGCGGGGATTAATGTGTCCTATCCCCTAGAATTTTGAACATGCTTCCTTAAAGAGCCTGTATCACCAAAACACATACCCTAGCAACTGGCGAGGCTGAGGCAAGAGGATTATAATCCACTTGGGCAATTTAATAAGATTCTGTATTCAAAGAAAAAAGAAAGGAAAGGGAGATAGCTCAGCACAAAAGCCCTGAGTTCAATTACCAGTATCACAATAAACAAAATATAAAAAAAATCTTAAAAGAGGTGTAAGAGGCACACACCTATAATCCAAGCTCTCAAGAAACTGAGGCTGGAGGATTATAATTTTAAGGCCTGCCAGGGCTACCCAGTGACTTCAAGGCCAGCCTGGAATACATAGCGAAACCCTGTCTCATTCAATGGCACAGCAAACATAAAGCCCTGGGTTCAATCCCTAGTATGGGACCCCCCCCAAAAAAACCCAAAACAAAAAAACTAGCCTAACAAATGACATCAAAGGTCCAAGATTCTATATAATTATCAAGCACCAATTTTTCAATTTAAATTGAAAATAACCTAGCACATTACAATGACAGTAATCAGAAGAGTATATCTAAATACATATTATATATACATGTATATATATACACACATCTCCATATTTTTTTTTTTGAGATACTGGAGAGTGAACTGAGAGAGTACTGAATTACAATCTCAGCCTTTTTTAACTTTTTTTTTTTTTTTAGCAAGGTCTTGCTATGTAGTTCAGGCTGGCCTTGAACGCACCATGTATCCATGGCTGGTCTCTAACTCTCTCAGGGATCTCTCTGCCTCAGCCTCCCAATGCTGGGATTATAGGCATGCGCTACCCTGCCTGGTTCATCAAAATATGCTTTCTTTCCCCCTCAGTACCTGGGGCAAAATATTATCTCTTAAAAAGCAGTCCAGATGTCACTGCATAGGGCCAGGGATGTAGCTCAGTAGTGCCATTGCTACCTGGCAAGCACAAGGTCCTGAGTTCAATGAGGGTGGAGGATTGTTAATAAAAGTTTTCCTTTTCTTGATGTATATACTTTTTGACAGACTTTGTATATATATGAGTGTGTATATATATGTACATATATATTTTTTGGGGGGACTGTCGCTATATGGTTTAGGCTGGCCTGGAACTCAAGTGATCCTCCTGTGTTAGCCTTCTAAGTGCTGGATTACAGGTGTGCACCACCATGCCCTGTTACTTTTTCTCTTTTATTTAAATAATTTGTTTCATAATGGCAACCACTATTTTTAAAGTAAAATATTGCAGGTATTAATGTTTTAAAATGTCATAAAATTCTTAACCGACAAGGCAAATTCTGACCTTGTCTCATGTATAAAATGTGAATACTAGGCTAGCTCATATGTTTGTATCTAACACATTTGCTGTACCTCATACATTCAATAAGAATTTTCCACTTGTCACTAGAAGAAAAAACAGAGAACAAGCCAGGCATGGTGGCATACGCATGTAATCTCAGCACTCTGGAGGCTGGGGCAGGAGGACTGCTGAGAGTTTGAGGCCAAGCTTGGCTACATACTGAGTTGAAGACCAGCCTGAACTACACAGCAAACCCTGACTCAAAAACAAAGCAAAACCCAAAGGGAACAAAATTCCTAGTCAGACCAAGCCACAACAAAGCATGGCACCAAAATATACCTGCCTCCCTAGTGCTATAGGCAGTACCAGTCTCAAAAACCAGTACCAATTATCCAAGGATTTGCAATAAGCCTTCTTTATCTCTCTCCAAAGGAAATCAAGAGCCCTATGCCATCTGCAAAGGTACTACTGAAGATCCAAATTTTACTTATCTAAAAAATTTGCTAATTAACTGAGCATAAGCTAATGATTATCATTAAACTTCTGATCACAGTGAAAAATTGTAAAAGAGCTAAATGTTCAATAGAAGATAGATGAAATACAATTATTGTTCATATAATTTTAAAAATTTTTAAATATTTGCATATTGTAAAACCTCAGCCATCAATTGAAAACAACCATTTTTACATTTTGTCTTTAAAACTATAATCATTCCTTCTTTCATGTTTATCCTCTTTCATTACACATAATCATTCCTTCTTTTATTCAAGTTTTATTTGAACATATAGTAGATCATAGGCTTAGGAGGTATAAAGACAGCCCCATACCTTAAGAACCTGAAAGCAGGATATAGCAATTATAATATAGTACTCAAGCAGCCAGATCATGCAGAGCCTTGCTGTGTTAATCCAGTACACTTGCCACCAGATTCTTTCCTTGAAACAAGTTCTAGCTGGCTCAACAGCTAGCTCCTCCAGGATCTGAGTCAGTTACAGAATCTTAAAAACACTTCGGGTGCCCTTCTGGGACAGCTCCCATCCAGTAACATGGATGTAGACTAGCTTAGGTGCCCTGTGGGACACATGTCATGTATGATCTAGAACTCATGACGGAGTTGGTCCAGGTTTTGTTAGGAATGCACCCTAGTTTTGCAAAACTGTCTTCCCTGCACCCCCTCCATCCCATATATGTTGAAATTTTTTTGTTTGTTTTTGGTACTGGGGAATCAAACTCAGGTCCTTGTGCTTGAGAAGCAGGTGGCGGAACCACTGAGCTAAATCCCCAGCCCTGTTGAAAAATTTTTAAAACCTTCAGTTCAAGCTATCTCTTACGTGCTTCTACAGAACATAAACTGCATTTTAGGGACAGCTTAAGAATCTGAGCTTTTAAAATTGAGTGTCGCAGAGATATATAAAATATTTTTAAGGCTGGGCATGGTGGCACACACCTATAAGCCCAGCTACTTGGGGAATCTGAAGCAAGAGCATTACAAGTTCAAGTTTAGCTGGGCGAGTTAGCAAGACCGTCTCAAAATATATAACAGGGTGGGCAATGTAGCTCAGCACAAGGATCTGGTTTAATCCTTACAACAAGAACAAAAACTGTAAGACATGCCAGAGGCTTAAATAACAGCTGTATGAAATTGTTAGGTCAGAGGCTAACCAGCACAGCTTTCAAAATTTATTCTAAGGAATCAATTCAAAAAGGTTCTGGGGCTACAGTTCAGTGGAAAAGCACTTGCCTAGCATGCATGAGGCCTTGGGTTTGATCCCTAGTGCCACAAAACCAAAGGAGAAAGAAAATGGGGGGGGGGGTGTGAATCTATAATGGGTGATATTGAATTTGGGTCTCAAAAGGAGTGAATTCTAGCAGTGCTGGAGCATGTCTGCAATGCCAGCTAAGCTACCTGGAAGCTGAGACAGTAGGACCACAAGTTCAAGGCCAGCCTAGGCTACACAGAGTGAGTCTGAGGTCAGCCTGGACTACATAGTGAGATATTATACAAAAAGAAAGGAAAGAAGAGAAGGAAGAAAATAAATTTAAGCCAGGCGTGGTGGCACATGCCTGTAATCCCAGCACTTGGGAGGCTGAGACAAGAGGATTGCTGCAGGTTCAAGGTCAGCCTGGGCTACATAGTTCAAGGCAGTCTAAATTATAAGGCAAGACTCTGTCTCAACAAACCAAAAAAAAAATTAATAAATAAAAGCTGGGAAGTTATTTGTTTTCTAAATATCAACTCTGGAAGTTAAGAAATTAACTGCTAGCTGGGTGTGGTGCCTCACACCTGTAACAGCACTCTGGGCAGAAGGATCACAAATTTGAGTCCAGCCAGGGCAACTGAGCAATTCAGGGAGACCCTGTCTCAAAATGTGAAAACAGGTTGAAGGTATAGCTCAATATAAAAGCTGTAGCTTCAATCCCTAGTAATGGAAAATTAAAATAAAAGCAAAACGATGGGCAACACTGAGTATTAGTGAGGATGAAGAAAAACTGAAACTCATGCACTATTTCTGGAAATGAAATAATGATGCCTTGCTTTGGAAAAGTCTCACTGGTCTTAAAAACTTTTAATATGGGCTGCAAGTTGGGGTATTATGGTAGAGCACCTGCCTAGCTGGTGTGAGGCCCCGAAAGGTTTTATTCCTCAGCACGGCAAGCAGACAAAAAAAAGTTAAAGCAGAATTACCATATGAGCAATTCCAATAGGCATACACACAAGAGAATTGAAACATCCCCCCAAAAACACGTTATAAATAAATGTTAAAAGAACTATTAATAGCCCAAAAGTGGAGATAAACTTAAATATCTACCAGCTGATGAACAGATAAATAAAATGGAGAATACATATACAATATTGTTCAGCCATAAAAATGAAATACTGTTGGGTGAAGTGGCACACACCTCTAATACCAGCACCTGGGAAGCTGAGGCAGGAGCACTGCCATGAGCTTGAGGCCAACCTAAGCTACACAGGGAAAGCTTATCTCAAAAAAGCAAAAAAAAAGTAGCACTGGCACATGCCTCAACATGGATGAACCTTAAAAACATATTATCAGCCAGGTTGGCGGCACATGTCTGTGATCCCAGCACTACTACTGGGAGGCTGACACAACTTAGTGAGTCCCTGTCTCAAAAAATAACAAAAGGGCTGAAGATGTATGTAGTTCAGTGAGAAGGCCCTGGGTTCAGTTCCCAGGGCCAAAAAAAACCCTACACATGATATAATTCCATTTATATGAAATACCCAGAATAGGTAAATCCAATGAAGCAGAAAATAGATGAGTGGTCATCAGCAACTGGAGAAATGGGAGGGAGGCCCCTAACATATCCAAGCATTTCTTTTGGGGGTGATGAAAACATTCTGGCTCTAGATAGTGGGGATAATCGCACAACTCTAACTACTTAACTATACATTTATTAAAAGAGCAGGGTTTTGTTTTTTTTTTGAGACAAGGTCTCACTATGTAGTTCAGGCTGGCCTTGAACTCACAGTAATCCTTCTGGCCTCAGCCTCCTGAGTGCTGGGATTACAGGCAGGCGCCACCATGCCCAGCTTAAAAGGGTGAATTTCATGGCTGATGAAATATGAAACTTTTCTTAAAGTCAAAGAAAAAACTAGAGCGAAACAAGTTAGATCATCAAATCATATTTTTCTCCCCCCCTCCCACTGGGGTCTTGCTATAGTCCTCTGAACTCACTTTGTAGCCCAGGCTGGCCTCAAATTCTAAATCCTCCTACCTCAGCCTCCCAACCATTCCTCCACCACTTCTAGGTCTATTTTTAATATAGAAGAATATGCTATGAAAATCCTAAAAGACTGGGATAAGATCTCTTTTATATATATTATACTGAAAATAAATTCCCTGAAGAGGCAAAAGTTAGTTCATGCAACATACCCACATAAATCTCCAGCTTGCTTTTCACTGAATACTCAACTCATTCCTTCAACAGTGTTTATGATCTAGATTACTTACATGCTGTATTTCCTGCTGGCTGGCTCGGTAGTTTTTCTTGGTTAAATTGTCCACCAGGTAGCTGATTTGAGACAAGGCCAGCGAGAGCGAGTCAAGATTCATTGCTGGTTGGGGCGGAAGCAGGCGGCCGAGCCCGGCGCAAAATCACCATTATTCCCCTTTAGTCACCTCAGAGGCAGGTTAATGCTTTCTCTGTAATTAGGCTATATCTGGTGTCTGTATAATGTAGTCAGTTCTTCTTTACCAGGGATCTTACACTGTACTGAAACATGGCACCTATTAAAAAAATAAAATCCACAATTCTTAATTAGAGGAAGAGTTAAATAATTTTCATCTTTTATTTTCATATTTTAAATGTTACTAAGAATTTTAAAAAATAATTAAATGTCTCAACCACTGCTAAATGATGCCAAATTTCAAAATTAGATAAAGCAAATATAAAAAGGAAATATTCCCCAAAAGTTTCACTTTAACAAGACAGCCTGTAATTGGTATTTCTATTTTTATGAATTTCAAAATATAATTTTTGCGGGCCAGGAATTTAGCTCAGTGGTTCCACTGCCTGCCTCGCAAATGCAAGGACATGAGTTTGATTCCCTGGTACCAAAAACAAAAACAAAAACATACATATTAAAATTTTTGCTATATTCTTCGAAAGTAGCAGAAACAATTAAAATGAGGGTCTGAAGAAAGGAATACTCACTTTACACTTAAGGCCCTCTTTCCATAACCTATGTACAAGACTCCATTTATTTATTTATTCATTCACTTTACTCCTTGTGTTATTGCTTCACATCTGATACTTTGAAATTAAAGTTGTACTTTGGGAAGTATATTTTAGTTATTTGAATGGTTATTGTGATGATAAATAAGGACTCCAGACAGGGATTTATCTCAGCAGTGCCATGTCTGCCTCACAAGCGTAAAGTCCTGAGTTCAATTCCTGGTACTGGGAAAAAATAAATAAACAAATAAATAAAAAGATAAATAAGGACTCCAGAAGTCAAATTCCTTCCTACATTGTTGAACTGATCACTAGAATAATTCTGAAAGAAAGGCCCAAAGAAGCAGTAAGCTAAAATGATAGAATGCTTATCAGTTTAACTCTAAACACTCGCTGAGTCAGATGTATTTCAGTATTTGAAAAAAGATAAACATACGAAAAACTCCCATTTTGTCTTAAGAATACACAAGTACCAGTAAAACACAAAAATCTTTGAATGGAAGGAACTGAACTCCTTGTGCATGAATCTACAACTTTATGTTCAGAAATCTGCTTACTGTAAGTCCATTACAATCAGAACTCGCCATGTATGACATAGTAAATCAAGTCCTTTAATAAGGGTATTTAATCCTTTACCAGTTTAACAATATAGGAGAGGCCACTGCTTCTCAGCCTTTTAGCTAAGATCAAGTATAGTAACAATACAGAAAACGACACTGATGTATAAAGCAAAAATTCTACAAATACTATCCCTCCACAATCACCTAAAAGAAACCAAAAAACAGAGTAGAAAGAGTAATTTTTGTTCACTGTATAGCAATAACATGAGAAATTAAACTGTGCCAATATCCATTACTTTTAACAAGCTGCCTTCTATAAATTCTTAGAGGAAGTACTCTCTTCATTTTATAGTAATAGCATACTTTTAAGTACCTTTTTTTTTTTTGGTACCAGGGATCAAACTCGGGAACTTGCACTTTCCAGGCAGGCGGTGGAACCACTGAGCTAAATCCCTGCCCCTTGAGTATCTTACTAATAAAAATCTAAGTTGGAGAATACCACAGGATGAGGAGGGTATGGGCAAACAGGACATACTAGATCTAACAGTAGTATAAACTGGTACAAACTTTTCTGAAACTCATACTGGCAATAATGTAGTGTGTCACACCACCCTTGAACCTGTTAATTCCACTGTTAAGACAGTATTCCCCAGACACTGTCCCAAGAACTCAAATGGAAATTGAGATTTTTCACTGATGTATTATTTTTCTTTTCCCCACTCATGGTGCTGGAGTTCAAAAAACCAGAACCTCGGGGCGGGGGATTTTGCTCAGTGGTTTCCCCGGCTGCTGTGCAAGTGCAAGGACCAGAGCTCGATCCCTGGTACCAAAAAAAACCCCAAACAAACCAGAGCCTCAAGCTGAGGATGTGGCTCAGTGGTAGAGCACTTACCTAGAACAGATGTTGGTTCAAGCTCCAAAAATGAGGAAAAAGCAAAAATATAAAAAGCCTCAAGAATGCTAGACAAATGCTTTACCTCTGAGCTATAATTCCAGTCCCTGCTGCATTCTTTACCACAGCAAAAACAAAAACTTAGGGGAAAAAAACAAAAAGTAACTATTTAAATAAATGATAGTATAGCCAAACAAGACACTTTCTAAAAAGAATTAAGTTGCCAGGCCTGCTGGCACAAGTCTATAATCCCAGCACTCAAGAGACTAAGGCAGGAATATCCTGAGTTCCAGCTCAGGTGGGACTACATAGAAAGTTCAAGGACAGGTGCATACCTGCATAGCAAGAACCTGAGTCAGAAACAAAATAAAACAAAACAAAAGAAGTAGAACTGCAGGAAAGATGCCCATTAAGCAATTTTTTTAAAAGACATAAAATCTTAGCATGAATAGGTGGGGAAGCACTTCATTTTCACCTACCTTAGCTTGTAAATTTGTTTTAAATTACTATACATATTGTTTTCCACCATTAACATGAGGAGGGGCAGTACTGGGAATCAAACCTAAAGGTGCCTCTACCATGGAGCTATATCCCCAGTCCTTTATTTTTTATTCTGAGAGGGTCTCACTAAATTGCTCAGGCTGGCCTCTAACTTGTGATCCTCCTGCCTTGGCTTCCTCAGTAACCGGGATTTTATAGATGTGGCACCATTCTCGGCCACCTTCTTATAAAAAGTTTACTTCAAAGGTAGGGGAAAATTCCCAGAGTAGGGTCTTGGAGCATGGCAGTGCACACCTATAATCCCGGCACTCTAGGAGGCTGAAGGAGGATTGAAATTTTGAGCCAAGCCTGGGCACCTTAGTGAGATAGTGAGACCCTGTCTCAAAAAAAAAAAAAAACCAAGGTGGGCCAGGGATCTAGCTCAGCAGCAGCATGCCTGCCTGTCAAGCAGTTTGATTCCCAGTACCAAGAACAAAACAAAAAAGACCCAAGCCCCTGAGTTCAATCCCAACAACTCTGATACCACATACAAAACCTGAAGTACATAGCCAGAACCTTTTTCAATTCCCCCCTCCAAAGAACGCCTTTATTTATATCCAAAAAAATGTCCATTTTTAGTGTCAAGGAAAAAAAGCACAGTATTTTGGATTCTGCAAGTTCCGTTCAGTCAAAATGACATTCAAAACATATTTTATATGAATATTATTTTATAGAATATTATAAACCTGGGGCTGGGAATGTAGCTCTGTAGTACAACATGTGCATAATATGCAAAAAGCCCAGGGTTAATCCCTAGGACTGCAAAAAAAAAAAAAGCACCCAAACACACACACACACACACACACACACACCCTCTCCTTCCACAGAGAAAGAACAACAGAATAGCTTTACCACGAATGGCATATTTTGAGGAGCCTATTCTACTTTATGTATAATCTAGCATAATTTAAGCAAATTAGTGTGGAATGAATGACACTCCAAGAAACTCAACTCCTCAATATGACAGACATTTTAATACTTCAAAAATACTATCTTCTCATAAGAAAACCCCATGATGCCTGGGGATTTAGCTCAGTGGTTTCGCCACCTGCTGCGCAAGCTCAAGGACCCGAGTTGATCCCCGGTACCAAAAAAAAAAAGAAAACCCCATGAAAGCCAGGCATGGTATCACATGCCTGTAATCCTAGCACTCGGGAGGCTGAGGCAGGATTGCCATGAGCTCAAGGCCAGCCTGAACTATATAGTGAGACCCTGTCTCAACCCCCTCCCCCTCAAAAGAAAAGCCCGATGACATTAATATCTAAAGACTGCTAGCAGGATGTGGTGGCACACCCCTGTATCCCCAGCACTTTGGGAGGCTGAGACAAGAGGATCAAGTTCAAACCCAGCCTGAGCAATAAAATATAAAAAGGGCTGGGGCTACAGCTGGGCATGGTAGCACACACTTGTAATCCTAGCACTTGAGAGGCTGAGGTAGGTGGATCACTGTGAGTTCAAGGCCGCGCTGAACTACATAGTGAAACCCTGTCTCAAAAAACCTCCAAAGGAAAAAACAAACAAACCAACCAACCAACCCCAAAGGAAGGTTTTGTACATAGGAAGGGAAAGAGGCGGGGCAGTGGGGGGCAGTAAAATAAAATAAAATTCATTAAAAATAAACAACTCATAAAGGGTTAAGGGTTAAGGATGCAGCCCAGTGGAAAGCCCTGGGTTCAATTCCCATACCACCACAATAGAATAAATAAATGCCATCATCTGCCACTTGTATTACTCTGCTAGCCTTTTATTTTGGGGAAAGGGTGCACTACCGAGGATTGAACCCAGGTCCTTTGCACTGAACTCCACCTCTACCCTTCATTTTTGTTTTGTGACAGGGTCTTGCTAAGTCCCAAAGTTGTTTAGTGTGGCTTCAACTGGGATCCTTCTGCCTCAGCCTCAAGAATGCTGGGATTACAGGAATGCACCACCACAACACCTAGTCTCTCTGGTTCAATTCTTGCTCTCTGTAGTTCATTTCAACACAACAGGAAGAAAAAATACTTCTCAAATACAGAAAGCTCAAGACACATCACCCTGGGTTCAAAATCCTCCACTGACTCAGAGTGGAAGCCTGAGCCCCCTTATAATGACTTGAAAGGGTTTCACAGGATCTAACCACTGGTACTTTTCTGGCTTCCTCTCAGTTTTCTCTAATCACAATAGCCTCCTGTTTCTCACAAACACGTCCACCTTAAGGCCTCTGCAGTCTAGAATGCTCTTCTAGATACCAATGGACCACTCCAGGAGGACTCAATGCCTCCCCTAGGAAGATCACTCTGAATAGCCTATGCAAAACTGTAACGCCACTAACTCCCATTCTCTCCACATTTCATCACCTAAGGTAATGTGTAACATACTTTTATCTGTCTTATCATATTAGGATGTAAATTCTGTGAAACCATTGATGTAACTGCTTATTGTTCACCAATTTACGTAAGTACTAAAGGATCCATACTAAGTGCTCACTAAATATTTTCAAGTACAAAGTGTAAATGAAAACTTAAAAAGTTTTCTAACCTGAGGCTGGTGAGCACAGGTCAGTGGTAGAAAACTCACTTTGTGCCAAGTGCTCAAGCCTATAATCCCAACTACAATACCAAGGAGGCAGAAGGCTAGCAAGCTCAAGGCCAGCCTGGGCAAAATCTAGCAAGATCCTGTCTCAAAATAAGAAAGGGTTATGGATGTAGTACAGTACTTCCTGGGTTTAATCTCTGGTACTACAAATTTTTCAAACTAGAGGGAGTCAGGTGTGATGGCACATGCCTATAATCCCAGCACTCTCAGAAACTGAGTCAGAAGGATCCCAAATTCAAGGCTAGCCTGGGCAATTTGGCAAGTCCCTGTCTCAAAATTTAAAAATTTTAGGGCCAGCGATGTAGCTCAGCAACACTGCGCCTGCCTGGCAACCACAAGGTTCTGAGTTCAATCCCTAGTACAAAAAAAAAAAAATCAAAATTAAAAAATTTTTAAAAGGGCTAGGGATATAACTCAGTGCCAAGGCCCTCAGTCCTCAGTTAAATCCCCAGAACCAAAACTCATTTTTTTCACTCTACAAAAAAGCATGCACCAGGCATGGTGGCACATGCCTGTAACCCAGCACTTGGGAGGCTGAGGCAGGTGGATTGCCATGAGTGTAGTAAGGCCAGCCTGGGCTACATACTGAGTTCAGGGCCAGCCTAAACTACAATTCAAGACCCTGTCTCCAAAAAAAAAAAAAAGCATGCAAACTCACTGAAAATTTCCTAGTCAGAAACAACAACCACATAAGTGATAACAAGATGATTTTTAACTTATCAGCCTCAAAAATATACACTATCAAGTCCCCTCCAATTAATCTTGAACCTCATAATGTATATATGGTTGGTTTGCAGTATCTATTTCTAGGCTATGTTTATTCTAAATACTATAATGCAAAATTCTAAAGTTACTTTCCCACAAGCTTTCCACTAAAATGTTTATATATTAAACTATTTTAAGACCACTAGTCGGGCATGGTGGCATACACTTGTAATCCCAGCATTTGGGAGCTTGAGGGAGGAGGATTGCCACATGTTCGAAGCTGGCCTGGGCTACATAGTGAGGTCAAGACGAGCCTGGACTACACAGACCCTGTCTCAAAAAAAAAAAAAAAGGTCACTGAGATCCCAAGATATTCATTAACTGAAATTTGTGGCACAGGACCACTCTATTTGCACATGCGACGTCAATTTCTGATCTGCACCTATCTATAACCCAATAGGAGCTTAGATTTTTTTAGTACTGAACTTGATACAAAGGCCAAAGCTTTTAAAGAACACTCCAAAAATGGCTAGAGGCCTCCTTTCTTCATTAAAAACATACTTGTATATCCTTCTAAAACCCCAGAGTATTTGCTGTGATCATGGCTCTGGAATTGTAACAGTGGAAACAAGTATATCTGTAAAGAAACAAAGAAGTTAACAGCCATAGCCCTGCAACAAAAATGCTAAATCTTTCCAAGAAACTAAGTCTGCTGTACTTTTCCTCCAGCACTTCTCAATTTAACATTATATAGTGCAAGTGAAAGTCAGGGACACTAGACAGCAATATACTACAAATGAACTGTTACCTGAAGAGTGAGATTTTTAAAATACGTAAATTAAAGACATGACTTTTTATAGGGGGCTGAGGATATACCTATGTTTAAAGAGTGCTTGCCCAGGATCTCATCCTCGGATTGAACCTAGGGGTGTTCTACCACTGAACTACATCATCAACCTGGTTTTGTTTTATTTATATTTATGAATGAATGAATGAATGAATGGAGACAGGATCTTGGTATAGGTCTTGCTGTGTACTTTAGGCTGGTCTTGAATGCACTGTGTAGCCCAGGCTAGCTTCAAATTCCAGTCATCATCTTGCCTCAGTGTCTTGAGTGCTGGAATTATTTTTTTTCTTTTTGTAGCCCAGGATGACCTCAAATTCTTGAACTCTTCCTGCCTCAGTTTCCCAAATTTGGATTATAGACATGTGTCACATCCCCAATAGGATTTCTTTTTAATGGAATTTCAGGTGAAAACCCCACTGTAACCACTTGTCTTAGTTACTTTCTTGTTGCTGGGATATAATACCTGACACCCACAAGTTAAAGGAGGAAAGGTTTATATTGGCTCAGTTTGTAGAGGTTTCAGTCCATAACTGGTTGGCTCTAAGGCAGGGCAGCATGGCAGTGAAGAAACACTCCATGGCATGGCAAGTAGAAAACAGCAAACAGTGACCCTTCCTTTCTGCTACAAGCCTATTGGTTGGTGCCACCCATACCCAGGATGGGCCTTCCCATTATCCATACCCAAAACCATTCTAAACCAATCAGTGAACTAATCTAGTTATCACATGCCAATAATTCACTACCACATACCCTGGTTAAAAAGTGAATTTCACTGCATGTTTTGTTCATTCTGCAGTATATAACAGATGCTTATGGCAAAACCACACTAAGTGGCTGTTTTACATGTTGGGGGAAACTTTTGTGATATGAATATAAATAATCTTTACACCACTGGATTTTTCAGTTAGTCCTAATATTAGGAAAAATACTGTCAAATACATACATACATACATACCAAACTGGGCTGGTGATGTAGTTCAGTGGTCCAGCGCCGGCCCCTGGGTTCACTCCACAGAACTACAAAAAGCATGGGGGATTTGGAGTGTGGCTCAGTAATAGAACATGTGCTCAGCATACATGAGGGCCTGGCTTCAATCCCCAGCAGCAAAGAAAAAAATAAAAATCAAGCTTCAACTAGATCAGTTTTCCCAAGTGGACAGGACTTTTAATTAGCAGGAGGTTGAACAAAGATAAGAATCTTCTATACTCTCAAAGTAGTTCTTAGGCTGTACCAGAGGGCAGCCCAAACAAACCATGTGAGCTCTGCTAACAACAATTCGGGTGAAAACCAGGAGGCATCCATCCACTAGAACAAGCACTGTCACCTCCACAGGTGCTGTGCACTAGAAGCTGGCTGAGAAGCAGCCATCTGCAGAGGAGCTGCTATACAAAATGTACCAATCACCACAGGCCATGGAGCATGACCAGATAGACCAAGATGTGGTTGCCCAGAATTATCACAATATGTTTAGGTTGGGTGGTGAGATCCTAACAGAATAAACTAAGAACTATCTTCTTCATTTTAGGGGCATCCAAGAGAGCTGCGATGTACAACAATGCTGCAATCCCTACAAATTCAGCAAATTCAAATGTTTCATTAGTATTTTAAGAGTTGGGCTGAAAAGACAATGACGTTTTAAAAAGTAAATACTACATTCTGTCAACAGAAACTAGCCAGGGCGAGGCATGGTGTCACAAGCCTATAATAGCACTCAGGAAGGCTGAAACCTCTAAATCCCAAATTCGAGCCCAGCCTGGGCGATTTAGCAATGTACTGAGAGCCTGTCTCAAAACAAAACAAAACAAAAAAAACCCAGGCCTGGAGCCTCAGAGTAAAGGCTCTGGGTTCAATCTCCAATATTTCAAGAGAAAAAAGTAAGAGACTGTTTCATATGTATATAAACGACTTCACTTTAAACAAACTATTTTACTCAGTGTAACAGAACTTTAGCAACAGTTAACAGCCTTGCATGAATATGTTAAGTATTTTGTAAAAATCCAATACAATCCAGGGGTGGAGGCACACACTTGTAATCCCAGCACTCAAGAGGCTTGAGGCAGGAGTTTGAGACCAGCCTCGGCTACATGGCATAGTGAATTCAAGGTCAGCCTGAACTGTATAGAGAGATCCTGTCTCAAAAAACAAAACACAAACAAAAGAATTAACCCAACCCATATATCAGTTTAATTCAAATATTAAGTATCAGCAAATTATTTTTAAAAACTGAGAAAATGAAGCCAGAAAAGAATTAATCACAACAAAATAAATAAGGAACTAAATTCCAAATCTAGAATCAACTAAGTATTCAGAAGCATCTTCCCAGCAGCATGTACAAAATTAAAGTTATGAAAAGACCCCCCAAATTTAAAGATCTAATCAAAAATGGGCATCTGAAATGAAAAAGACACTTCTCAGATGAAGTAGAAACAAATAAATATATGAAAAAATGTTCAACATCACTGGTCATTGGAGAGATGCAAATTAAAACAACTCTGAGATTCCATCTCACTCCAGAAAGAATGGCCGTTATCAAGAAATCAACCAGGGGGTAAGATAAAATAAAATAAAAATAAATATTTTAAAAAGTATTTGTTGAAAATTGAAAAAAAATCAACCAATAACAAACACTCACAGGGCTGGAGGGGGGCGGCTTCTATATTATTGGTGGGAATGTGGAGATTCCTCAAAAACTAAAACTAGAGGTTCCATTCGACTCAGCTATTTCCTTTCTTGGTATCTTTCTGAAAGAATTAAAAGCATCCTACCACAGCAATATATGCACATCCACGTTTATAGCAGCACAGTTTGTAATAGCTAAATCATGGAAAAGCCCAAATGCCCATCAACTGACAAATGAATAAAGATGATATGGATTTTTTACACAACAGAGTACTACTCTGCCATAAAGAAGGATGAGCTTGAGCCATTTATAGCGAAATGGATACACATTGAGACCATACTCTTACATGAAATAAATCAGACACACATGTTTAAATACTCCATTGTTTCTTTGGTGTGAGAAACCGAAAGTGAAAATAAGGACTGAAATGTATAATGGATGTTAGGAAATGGGAAGAAAATGTTTAAATGGGAAGGGGAACAAAGGAGGGGGGAGGGAGAAAGGAAACGGACAACAAAAAAAGTGAAAATAGAAGGAAAAAATGGAAATATAGCTTTTGTACATTGTGGGGAGGGGGCTTGAGAGGCGGGAAAAGGGGGAAAAAGGCAGGAGGTATTGTGTACAGGTGCAAATTCCTTATGATGAATGTTATCATTCTGTACGTCTAAAATGTACCAATAGGGCCCCGGATTTAGCTCAGTGGTTCCATTGCCTGCCTCGCAAGCACAAGATCCTGAGTTCGATCCGGGTACCAAAAAAATAAATAAATAAAATAAAATAAAATGTACCAAAAAATGTTTTGCTATTTTTAAAAAAAGTTATGAAAGGGCTGGGGATTTAGCTCAGTGGTTTTGCCGCCTGCTGGCAAAGCCCAAGGACCCGAGTTTGATCCCTGGTACCAAAAAAAAAAAGGTTACAAAAGGGGAGGCAGAAAGGGATGAAAAAAGAATTAAAATGTGCTTTGTACCTGTATCAAATCCCTATGATGAATGTAATCATTAAGTACTATAAATATGTACCAATAAAACTAAAATAAAAAGTAAAAGCTATGAAGAATATAATAAATCCAAAACTGTTAAAATGTAATAGTGGCTAGGGATGCTTAGCGTGCACAAGGCCCTGGGTTCCAACCCCAGCACCACAAAAAGATGTATAGATACATAGTACATTTGTGTTTGGACTGGAATAAAGACAAAGTTTGGTAAAGACATTACAATTGATCTTAGGCAAAAGGCTGAGAAGTGGTAAGTTTTGGTAAAGATGACAACATTTCAGCTAAAAGGGGCAAAGACGTATCTGGAAACTAATGTGTAACAGTCTTTTCATTATAGCACAATACAGTAATGTGCTGCCACTGGCAGGGAGGGAGCAACCCTTACAGCTCCAGGCAAAGGTATCTGAAGAACTCTGAAACACAGCAAGGGTGTTTTCAAAGCAATATTTTTTAAGAGGCATTTTGGCAGTAAAGAATTAACTGTGGGGGCCGGGGATTTAGCTCAGTGGTTCCGCCACCTGCCTCGCAAGCGCAAGGACCCGAGTTTGATTCCCTGGTACCATAAAAAAAAAAAAAAAAAAGAATTAACTGTGTTCCTACAGTATTTTACTATTTAGAATATATTCACATTAATTATGTAATAAAGAAACCTAAGAACCAAATACTGGGTAAAAGCCAATGGAGATTAGTTAGAAAACCATTGCAAAAAAAGACAAAGGAACTGAAACTAGACAAAACAACCATTCTTACCATTCTTTTCCTGTTCCAGTACTGGGGATTGAACCCATGGAGGGCACTCATGCTAGGCAAGCACTCTACCACTGAGCCATATACTCAGCCCTAGAACAAGTATTACTATGATGGCAAAATTGGGTGCTATAATTCACCCTAATTCAATAATACGCAACACTAAAAGTAAACAGAAACATAAGCTATGGACTTTGGGAGCTAATGATGTTTCAGTGTTTGGTGAGGGATGTTTTTAATGACAATGGGGGAGGCTATGTGTGTCTAAGGGTAGGCAGTATATGAGAAATCTCGATTTCAAAATTGAATCTTCAAAAAAAACCCTGAATCTTCCCTTCAATTTTGCTGTGAACCTAAAACTGCTCTAGACAACAAAGCTGATTTTTAAAAAATCATAAGATAAAAACCCAAAGTGAAAAACTTCAAAATTATATAAAAAGGAAAATGCTGAGCTTTTAATATAAAGCTGAAGAATATTTGGATGGCATTTTTCAAAATATGCTTTTGTCCTACCTTACATTTCAAATAACTAGCCCAATATCACCAAAGCATCCTACAGTTTAACACAGCATTCAGCATTTTAGAAATTTCATTCTAACAACTGTAACAAAATTAACCAAGACAAATACCTGAGATTAACACTGAGCTTTCCAAAATTAAAGGCTGCAAAGTATTTCTTAAATTTGAACAGCTCTACACCCCCAAAGGCTCCATTTCTTTCAACTCTAAACACAAGGTTTCAGGTTCAGTCTATACCTCTAATTACTGCCTTCTCAAACAATGTTTTTCAATGACTAATTTGCTGTATTTCCTTTGTAACATTCTTGCAAATTTGTAAGTAAAATTACATTTAAGAAACCATGCACAAGGTACAGAAGAGTTTTAGTTGTTTGTCTGAGACAGGGTCTTGCTATGTAGTTCAGGCTAGCCTTGAACTCACTATGTAGCCCCAGCTGGCCTGGACATCTTGGGGATCCTCCTGCCTCAGGTTCCCAAATGCTGGGATCACAGCAGTTTGCCACCAAGCCGACTAAGAGTTTTAGCCCATTTTAACTCTGAAAATAATTTTTAGCCAGGTGTGGTGGCCCATGCCTGTAATCCTAGCACTTGGGAGGCTGAGGCAGAAGGATTGCTGCGAGTTCAAGGCCAGCCTAAACTGCATAGTGAGTTCAAGACCAGCCTGAACTACATAGTGAGACCCTGTCTCAAAAAAACAAAACAAAAAATAGAATTTCAGCCAGGTATAATGGTGCATGCCTGTAATTCCAGCTGTGTGGGATACTCAGGCACAAGAATCCTAAATTCAAGGTCAGCAATTTAGACCTGCTCTCAAAATTTAAAAAGGGCTGGGGATTTAGCTCAGTGGTTCTGCCGCCTGCCTCACAAGCACAAGGATCTGAGTTCGATCCCTGGTACCAATAGACAGACAGACAGACAGATAAGACAGATAGGGCTGGGGAAAGGCAGACCTTCAACGAACAGGATAGTGGCACACACCTGTAATCCCAGCCCTCTAAAATGGGCAGATGGCCTGGCTGGGCCACATTGTGAGATCCTGTCTCATAGGGCTGGGGAATGTAGCTCAGTATAGAGTGCCCTGGATTGGCTCTCTAGTACCTCACAAAAAAATAAACATTTCAAAATGGCTGGCTTTTCTTTTTATTTTTTGGCAATACTAGGGATTGAACCCAGAACCTTTACACTGAGCTGCATTCCCAGCCCTTTTCTGTTTTGTTTCAAAACATAGTCTCACTAAATCGCTAAATTGTCCAGGCAGGGCTTGAAGCAGTGGGAAAACAGGTATATATCATCACACCTGGCTCCAACTACTAAGTCAAGAAGCATAATATTTTACAATTACAATCTTACGGCTGGAAATACACTCCAGTGGAAGAGCCCATGATTTATCATGTGCAAATCCTAGGTTTGACCGGTAGCATGCTCTAAAAAAATTAATCTTAAAAGAAAAATTCAATCAGAATTACTGAGTACATACTCCCTTCCACAGTACTGAGTAGTACAAAAGACCTGGCCTGGTGTGGTATATCCCTGAAATCCCAGCACTTGGGAGGCTGAAGCAGGAGGATCATGAATTTAAGACCAGCCTGGACTACATAGTGAGAACCTGCATCAAAAAAAAATTAATCCCTGGTGTGGTGGCCCACACTTGTAATCTCAGTACTCTGGGAGGCTGAGGCAGGGGGACAGAAAGTTCAAAGCCAGCCTGGACAATTTACCAGAGATGCTGTCTCAGAATAAAGCTGGGGACATAGGTCACTGCAAAGGCCCTGGGTTCAACCCCCAGTTACCACAAAAACAATAAAATTTAAAAATTCTACTGGACATGGTAGTGTACACATGTAATCCCAGTACTCCGGAAGCTGAGGCAAGAGGATTACTATAAGTTCCAGGCCAGCCTGGAATACACTTAGACCCTATCTCAAAAGAAAACAAAACAAAAAAGGGCCCGGGATTTAGCTCAATTGTTCCGGCACCTGCCTCACAAGTGCAAGGTCCTGAGTTCGAGCCCCAGTACCAAAAAAAACACACAAAAAAAACCTTAAAAGTTTTAAAAAGACTATCAAGATTTGCTAGCTTATCATATGAAATAATCAAGCTTATGAATTTAGGTACCCACAAAGACATCTCTTACAAGTATGTCAGCATATAGCCAAAAACTTCTTTTTTTTAACATTTAATTTCTGTCCTGGGGATTGAATACAGTACTTTGGCACTACATCCACATCCCTTTTTCTAATTCTGGGACACTAAGTTGTTCATGGTGGCTCAAACCTGAGGTCCTGCTGGAAGTGATGGTGCAGGCCTGTAATCCCAGCACTCAGGAGGCAGAAGCAGGAGGATAGCCAAGAGTTGGAGGCCAGCCTGGACTGCATAGTGAGCTCAAGGCCAGGCTCAACTACATAGTGAGACTCTGTCTCACAAAATTAAAAATACAAGACAAACCAACAAAAAAAACCTCCCTGAGATCATCCTGCCTCAGCCTGGAGCAAAAATGTACTTGCCAAAGGCAACATGAAGGAATCTGAGATTAGCCTTTACAGGTTTTGAAGAGATAGCAGACATTTACTGTCTTCACATTCAAACAGTTTTTGGTTTTTTAAAGACTCAGTGCAAAATCAAGGCGGATGTCACAGTACTTAGCTTAACAAGATGCATTTAAATAAAAAGCTCAAGATTTAAACCCCTAGTAGAAATTCAGACACTAGAAAATTAGCCATGTATTCACTCAGGTAAATTAGGTACCAAAAAAGATCATGTCATGTCATAAAACTCTTCTAAAAACTTCTAAGCTACACTCTTAGGTTAAAAAAAAGGCAGTGTAGGGCTGGGGATTTAGCTCAGTGGTTCTGTCGCCTGCCTCGAAAGTGCAAGGTCCTGAGTTCAATCCCTCGTATCAAAAAAAAAAAAAAAGGCAGTGCTTTAGTTATTGATGTTCAGTTCTTTGTGCCTCAATTCTTCACGTTTCAACTAAAAGGACCAAGTTTCAAACAAATTTCAAAATGCTACCATTTCAGTGGAGAAAAAGCTAGGTACCTAATTCTGGATGTATCCTCAAACTATCTTTTCCTTAGACAAGTTAACAACGTATAGTGTCCTAAAATATGATTAAACTGTTACCATATATCTCATAAATTGTTCAATATTGTTCTACCAGTCTTTGAAAGAGTAGAAACCCCAATCTGGACTGTGCGTGGATCCAAGCATTAAATCCAAGTAGCTCTGCAAAACTAAATTTGTTCTTAATCTGTTTGACCTATCACGTATCTACTTCACAATGTTTCACTTGCCCCCTCCCATTTTTCCATTCATGGGTCCCTACTCTTTTTCAAACAAGTTGTCATAAATGCTCAGGATTTACTCAAAAAGTACAATTATTCATTTAATTATTGACTTTTTAAAAAATCCTCATGTAAACCAGGTGTGGTGGTGCATGCCTATAATCCCAGCACACTGAGAGGGTGAGGTGGGAGATTCACAAATTCGAGCCCAAACTGAGCAATTTGTGGAGGGAGGTGTGGCCATAGGAGACTGAATTGTAGAGAAATAGGTAGAGACGTTGTTACTCACTTTTCAGAAAGACACTTCTATTAGAGTGACACATTTCACAAGAAATGTGACATTTGAGTCATGTAAAGTGACACAAACCTGTAATCCCAGCACTTGAGAGGTAGGACAGCAAGATCATAAATTTGAGGCCACTCTGGATTACAAGGCCAGTCCAAAACCATCCCAATCTAGATAACCAAAGCCCATCTCTGAAAATCAAAAATGGCACATGCCTGTAATTCCAGCGCTTGGGAGGCTGAGGCAGGAGGACTGCCTCAGGTTGGAGGGCAGCCTGAACTACACAGCGAGTTCAAGCCCAGACTAAATTACATAGCAAGAAAAAAAAAACTACATAGCAAGGCCCTATTTCAAAAAACCACAAACGAAACAAGAATTAAAAATAAATACAATAAAATAAAAGGAATTAGACTCTGGTTTCAATCCCCAGTACCAAGGGAGAGGGAAGTTAAAACAGAAAAAAGAAAGAATTGTGACATGTGGGGTTAGGAGTGCAGCTCAGTGGTAGAGGGCCTGCCAAGAATGCTTGAGGTTCTGGGTTCTGATCCCCAGCACCGCAAAAAAGAAAAATAAAGTGGCATTTGATTGAATGACTTCAAGGGGTAAGTTTACTTCTCATAAAGTTTACTTTAAATACAACAATTTCAAACTACAGCGATCACTTTTAAAGGTACAATGTATATTCCTCGTGGGGGTAACGTCTTGTAAGCATAGGTGGGCGACCGCTGCAGAACGGATGGTGCTGCAAAAACAAGAGATTCTTGAGTTTGGCCTGAAGCAAGCTCTACAAAATCGGCAGCAAACTGCTCAGCAGCCTTGGGGACACTTCCCTCGGGTGAGCGGAATCGCCGCAACCACACAGGCATGGACTCTGTGGGTAGGGCCCGACTGTGCAGAACGGGTGAGAGGCGGGGCGCGAGAGTGGAACAAAAACCTGTGGCAGGAAGTAATAAGGAAGTGCTCACGAGCGCCCCTCCCACCCGCAGACACCCGAAACATCGGAGCTGACACCACGCCGGGGGCGCGCGAAGGGGCAGGGGGCAGCTCCGGGACACGGAGAACTTGAGCGCCTGCAACAGCTCCGAATACGGGCCCCTCGCCCAAGGAGTTGGGGGGAGGGGGGGCGACGGTCACCGCATCCGCCACGGAGTGCCGGAGAAAGCCGAGCAGTTGCAGAGCTCGTGAGGGACAGGCGAGTGAAGCCCGCGCGAAGTGAGGTCCACGGGCCCGAACAGCCGCCACCGCCATCCCGAGCCTCCAGGCCCGGGCTGGGAGCCACCTCGGGGCTCAGCCCGCGCCCAGCCCTCCGCTTCTGGAGCCTCAGCGCCGGCCGCTTTCCTTCAAGAGCGCAAAGGCTCTGCGAGTCACGAAAGCAAAGTTCGCTCTCTCCCGCCTCGCTCCACTCCTCCGTTCCGGCTGGCCCTCGTTCCCCGGAGCTCCGGGAAACACTTCCAATGGCCCCAGGGCCAACCCGATCCTTCTTCCACCCGCACTCGGGTCCTCAGGCTGACACCGTTCGCTTACGACAGTCCCTGAACCCAGCCCACCTCACCTCAAGCGGTTCCGGCGGGGCTGGACACAGGAATCTCCCGGGTCCCCGACTCCGGCTCTCCTCAACCCCCCTCTTCGGCTAACTCCGCTTGTTTCTCTACAAAATGGCGCCGGAGGTCGCGCGCTCACGTCGCGGCCTTTCCCCTCCCCGTTCCCATTTCGTCATTCGCTGCCCGCCGGAGGAGGGATGGCCCCAGCACTAGCCAATGACCGCAGCCGGCCCGTGGCTCCCGCCCAATCACCGACAGGGGCCCGCGGACTTAAACCAATCACACACTATCACTCGCAGAAGTCGAGGAAGAAACCAGGTTCCTGCTAGCAACTACCAATCCAGAATCCCACTTCGCGGGCTTCGGCCAATTGCCTCTCACCAGTCCCTAGGGACTGGAGTCGGCGCCCTGGCGCCTGCTCGCCCGAGTAGGGCCAATGAGGAGCCGCCAATAACTTCGATTTAGAGCTCCACAGACTTTCCACCTGCCTCGAGCCTTCGACCAATGAGGGCCTGGCATTGCCTCCGAGAAACTATACGGGCGGGTTTCCTGACGCCTCGCCACCCTTGCGCGGGAACTACTTAGAGCGTGAAGGGACCCCCTACTTTTCTTCCTCTTTTGAAATGTCACGGCCTGACAGACTACGGGGATTCCCAGTGGAAAAGTTCCCTTCCCATTGTGTCCCTCTAGAAAGGAAAGCAAGCCAGGAGCGGTCTGGAGTTGGGGAGCTTTGCATCGCGGGATATATAGTCGCGCGCCCCGCCCCATTCCTGTCGCAAGTATAAGGCGTTGTCTGTCCGTCGCTAGCTGCGTCCCAGCAGAGCGGTGCGTGCTGGGGAATGTAGTCTCTTAAGTGCCCACCTGGTTTTGGCTTGCTTCGCTTGAATCAAGAAAACTTTCTCTTTGCAGCTCTGCCTATCAAGAAGGGATGTGCTGGGCTGGGGATTTAGCTCAGTGGTTACGGCGCCTGCCTCGCAAGTGCAAGGTCCGGAGTTCGATCCCCGGTACCAAAAAAGAGAAAGGATGTGCTTCGCGTGCTCGCTCACGCCTTAAATTCCAGCTACTCCGGATCCTGAGTCAAGAGGAGCGAAAGTTCGAGGCCAGCCTGGGCAGTTTAGTGAGATGTCTCAAAATAAAATTTAAAAGGGCAGGGGATGTAGCTTCATTCCTGAGTCGACCCCCCCCCCCAAAAGCAACATGCTTCTTATAGAGAGGTAGAAACACAAGTTCTTCTCCTTACTCGAGCCCTGGAAGAAATGAAAAAGGATATCAACACTCTTTACCTCAAGAAATAAAAGTTATGGACATCTTTAGCAATGATTTGTTATCTATACTCTAGTACATAAATTGTAAGATTTTGTGGTCACCTATTTCCAGGTCAGAGAGCACTGGGAAGGGAGGGTAAATTAGTTAGTTCTTTTACCTTTTGAAAAAAACATCTATTCTCTCTCCGTATCCTGTCCTCAGGCTAGGCTAAGTAGCTTGTCCCCTGGCCATCAGTCTTACACTGCCTTACGTACCCCAAAATATTTACTTTGTTAAAACTGGGAGAAAGGCCAGGAGTGGTGGCGCATGCCTATAACCCCAGCACTCCGGAGGCTGAGGCAGGAGGATCTCCAGAGGTTCAAGATGAGCCTGGACTACATAGGAGACCGTCTCTCAAAACAAAACCCAAAAAGTAAAAATAAATAAAACTGTGAGAGAACTGACTCGCACTTTTGGTCCCGACTACTGAGGAAGTTGAGGCAGCAGGATCACTTGATCTCAGGTATTTGAGGAGTAAATTTCAAAACCCTTCAACAAATAAATACAATGGACCCCCAAAATTCGCGGAGGTTACTTTCTAGAGCACCCGCGAATTGTGAAAAACCGCGAATTTCAGATATGGTCAGAAAAATGCCTATTATGCTATGTGGCATAGCGTTTTAGTTCTCGGAGCAAATCTAGCAGTTCAACCTTCTCCTGGTGTGTCGAAAACTTCTACTGGCGCTTAGGTTTATTGCCAGACGTCTTAGAAGGTGCAAAGCATTTTAGCGGCATCTTAGGAATCTTAGGGCTTTAAGAAGAACAAAACCGAGAACACTGGAGATAGCTTCACTCGCCCTGTTATGATGCGGAAATGCTGGTGTATCAGCTGGAGAAGGCTTACAGGGCAGCAGCCAATCAGTAACTAGGAGACCTGAATAACGCTCTCGGATTGGCTACTTGTGAACCCCCCACCATAAAACAGTTGCGGAGGATATTTGCGGTTTCCACGAAATTGCAGAGGTTACCTCTAACAATTATTAGTTAGGTTCTAAGGAAAAATCCACTAATGACTGATGCCGCGAACTCTGAACTGCGACTTTGCGGGAGTACACTAGACAGATACCGTATTTCTCCAGAACTAAATCCTACAGAAATTAAGCCCTAACCTGCTTTTATAGGATGCTTATAATGTAAGCCCTACCCCAAAAATAAGCCCCAGTTAATGTCAACACATGACGGATGTATTAAATTTTAAAATAATGATATTAATATATAATTAAATATAAATAAATTTTATTGACATTAATACTTAAAATAAATAATAATAAAAATTGTAAATACCCGAGCAGGGGCCTTTGGACAAGAGGTAAATGCCTATGTAAACAGATGTACTTGAGGCTAAATGTCAAATGACCAATCAAAGTACAGACACAAGGCATGAATAACATGTACACTTGATAATGAATGGACATGGTTGTGTCTAATATGCATCTTTATAACTCAATATGTTGTATGTTTTAAGGAACGTACTTCATCCATTCATGTCAAATAAAGAAAACATATTCTGCAATTTTTTGTCAGTTTTGTGTGGACCATTATTCTTAACTGTCATCATTTTTGTTGTCACCCCTATCTGCTAAGTCTTCAATTAACATTCGATTTAAGGAAAACTTTGTGAAGCCCAGCCTGCAAAAGGGTGTTACTTGGGTGAAGAATTGATGGGATAAAACCACTGACAGCTGTGTTGCCAATGCACAACGAGCAGGCTACACAGACAAGAAGTGCTCATTCCAGGAGGGCTCTTTTGCTGGACAGGAGAGATTGGGGCCAGTGGTTCTACAGGAAATGGAGTTGTAAGAAATTCAGGCTGAAATTTGGGGTCTGGAGAGTTATGATGATGTTCCAGAAAAAGACGACAGGACTGTATTTGAATAAATGTAGATTTCTGTACTTGAACAAATGTAGATTTTTATACATGAATAAATGTAGATTGTTATATGTGAAAAATAAGACATCCCCTGAAAATAAGCCCTGTTGCATCTTTCAGAACAAAAATTAATATAAGACCCAGTCTTATTTTCAGGGTAATATAGTAGATAGAAGATAGAGGACTGGGTACAGTGGCACATGCCTGTAATCCCAGCTACTCAGGAGCTTGAGACAGGAAGATTCCAAGTTCAAGAGCAGTCTGAGTAATTAGCCAGACCCTGCCTCAGCATAAAATTTAAAAGGCTGAGGATGTAGCTCAGGTCTAGAGTGCTTGACTAAGTATGAGACCCTGGAAGAATACCCAGCACTGAAAATATAATTATGAAACTGGTACTCCCTCCTGCACTAAAAACATTTTAAAATCACAACATGTTTTGTAGGCTTTTACATACAACAAATTTACTTTAAATGTTGGCCGGGAGTGGCTGTGCACGCCTGTTTTCTCAGCACTCAAGAGGCTGAAGCAGGAGGGTTGCTGTGAGTTTGAGACCAGCCTGGGCTACATAGTGAGTTAAGGGCTAGCCTAGTATATACAGTGAGACCCTATCTCAAAAAGAAAGAAAGGAAGACACAGAGAGAGAGAGAGAGCAAAAACATTGAAAATATACAGACCAATCAACCCAGTACAGCGATTTGACTTATGAACTTGTTTGAGAGGGCTGGTTGTAATTCAAGTTGGTCAGTGGAAAGCTCAGGCTCCTCTATACAGCCTTCAGTCTCTCTCATATATGCTGTAATTCTATGTCTAGCAATATATTCTACAGATGAACATTGCAAATGGGTTCAGAGATGAGTGTGTATGAATATTTCCTGAAGAATCATTTATGAGACACAAAGATTGGACAAAGCCAAGTATGGTGGTACATGCCTAAAATTCCACCATTCCAGGAGTCTAAGGCAAGAAAGAGCATTGCTAAAAGTTGGAGGCTAGTCTGGGCTATATATCAAGTCCAAGGGCAGCCTGAACTATACAGGGAGATCTTGTCTTAACAAAACAAAACCAAGAAAAGCTGAGTTGCTTTTCCAGGCTTCGGCCTGTTTTCACCAGGAGAAAGGTCTGCTGCTTTAAAGCAAAGCTGTTCCAGTGCCCACTGCCAGCCCCTCTTCTGGTGGGATGCCAATGTCACTCCTAGGATTTAACAGGCCATGAGGACTCAGCCAAGTATCTGAAAGATTTGCACAATAGCTCGACAATCAGAGTCCTTCAATTAAGTGTCATAATACTGGGTGGCGGCAGTGGTGGTGGCGGCCTACAGCGGGGTGCACAGCACGTGTGCCCCAAGATAAAGCAGGAGGCCGTGCCCTCCTGCACCGTTGGCAGCCCCTGAAGGCCCGCTTGGGCGCTGCATCTCCACTCAGCAATTGGCACCGGCCACGCCCACACGACTTCCCCCTGGAGCGGCAGCTCCAGAGCAGGACTAACCCGACCCTGGGTCCTGAGGAACGGCTGAGCACCAGACACTGTCACCCTGCCGTGGTGCTTTCCCCAGGACTCCATCCCCAGGACTCCATCCCGATCAATCTGGGACCCACCTACCTATCCTTCCTGTCTGACCAGATGCAGCCGCAGGTCCCACAGCTTCACTTCGAAGAGCTCACACCACCCCGCTCCTGCCTGCCAGAGGAGCCCAAGCCAAAGTGGGGAAGGGCATGGCCCCGGAAAAGGACGGCCACTCATACTTGTGATTATGCAGGCTGTGGCAAGACCTATACAAAAAGTTCTCATCTCAAGGCACACCTGGGACCCTACACAGGTGAGAAGCTGTACCACTGTGACTGGGATGGCTGCAGGTGGAAAGTTCACTGTCTCCAATGAACTGACCAGGCAGTAGCACAAACTCACCCAGCACTGCACCTTCAAGTGCCAGAAGTGCAACTGGGCCTTCTCCAGGTCCAACCACCAAGCCTTACACACGAAGCGGCACTTTTAAATCCCAGAGTGGACATGACCTGCACTGTTAGGAGAGAATTCAACATTTTAAAAAACCTTTTACACTGTCTTCCCAAAATTTGAAGAGCCCATCTGGCAAGCACTACAGTCATGTAGTTCCCAGCAGGTCAGCTTGTGAGTGGATAATCAGGAGAAAGGAGAAATTCAAAAGACAAAATAAATAAATAAATAAAAATCAAAGAACAGATGGGGTCTGTGACTGGATCTTCTATCATTCCAATTCCAAATCCAACTTGAACGTGCCCAGACTTACAAAACACCATGGGAGAGACTGAAAATTGTGTATAACAGGGTATAAATTAGATCTACAAGTTGGGGAGGGTGGGAAGACCTGAATTTTCTTGAATTGTGTTTCCATGCAATACAAGTATAAAGATCACCTTGTATTCTCTTTGCCTTCTAAAAGCCATTAGTACGATGTTAGAAGAAGAAATTTAGGTACAGAAAATGTGTTTTAACGCCCTACATGATGGTGCTTGGTGAGTCTTGGTTCTAAAGGTGTCAAATGAGGAAGTCAAAGTTCTTCTCAAACTGCTGCATTCTCTGACAAGGAAAATCTATTTTTGCCTTCCAATCTGCATTTATGACCTAAGTCAGGTAAATATACCTGGTTTGCTTCTTTAACAGTTTTATGCAGACAGTCTGTTATGCACTGTGGTTCCAGATGTGCAATACTTTGTACAATGGTTTATTCCCAAGTATGCCTTAAACAGGACAAATGTGCTTTGTCTATATAGTTCCTTGCCTTAATAAATATGCAATACAAATTTAAGCAAAATTCCATTTTGTATATTTATAAACTACAAAGTAAAGAGATGAACATTTTGTGGAGTTTGTATTTTGCATACTCCAGGTAAGAAATGTTTTAAATAAACCTATAATATTTTATCTTAATAACAACAACAAAAGGATGCTGGGTGGCTCTAACCTTTACTAGAAAGTGAGCTCACAGAATGTTTACAAACTAGAAAGGGTAGTGGAGATGACCTATTGCACCTTTTCATTTTACTGACAGACATACTTGGAAATACCACCCAAACTGTTTTACTGAAGATCGTCACAAAAGGTGCACTGAATACCTTATAACTCAGCAATTATAAGCATAGGGGTTCAAACATATTTAGAAACAGGTTATTTTAGCCAGCTGTTAGCTACTTATCTGTCCCCTTAGCTTTCTTCTAGTCTTTTACTTCCTAATTAAATATATATCCCAGGCTCTGGAAGAATTTTACAAACTCTTGGTTTTCTGAAATAACCTGTAAAAGGAGATATAAGTGCCTGAAAATAAAAGTCTCATTTTAGCCGGGCATGTTGGTGCATGGCACTAATCCCAGCACTGTGGGAAGCTGAGGAAAGAATATCACAAATTCAAAGTCAGCCCAGGCCACTTAGGGATTTACTGTCTCCAAAAAGGGGTAGAGTAGGGCTGTGGATGTAACTCACTCCAAGGATCCCCAGTACCACCACCAAAAGAAAAAAAAAGCCGGTCGCACAGAACACGCCGAATCAGCCCGCTGCAGACAGGCAGGTCTGCCCACGCCCTACTTAGGTCCCCAGTCTCACAGAATACGCCGAATCAGCCCGCTGCACACAGGAAGGTCTGTGCACACCCTACCGAGGTCCTGAGTCGTGCGAAAGACACCGAATCACCCCGCTGCAGACAGGCAGCCACCTGGTTCCACACTACAAAGAAGCAGAGGACACCAGAGCACCAGACCAAGGTACTGAGTCCTGCTGTTCCCGCCCCAGAGGTAGGGACTTCTGAGCTGCCGTCCCACTGCTCCTGGTCCAGAGGAAGGGGCTTCCCGGTCAGAGGAAAGGGCTTTTGGGCCACCTTCTGTCCCGCTGATCCTGGCCCAGAGGAAGGGGCTTCCAGGCCACCATCCGTCCCACCCCTCCCGGCCCAAAGGGAGGGGCTTCGGAGCCACCATCCCACTGCTCCTGGTCCAGACGAAGGGGCTTCCCGGCCACCATCCCTCCCGCTGCTCCCAGCCCACAGGAAAGGGCTTTTGGGTCACCATCCCTACAGCTGCTCCCGGCCCCTGTCCCGCCTCACCCAGCTCAGAGGAGGTAATCCGTGCAGGCGCTAACAGCCCCAGTCGAAATGAGAAAACACATAAATAAGTCTCAAAACCAGACTTCCAGACCACCTACAGCAACCCCAAAGGGAAATGAGATGGAACACCCTGATACTCAACCACCTGGACCCACTGAACTGGCAACAAAAGGGGATCTGGAAAAAAGGAAATCAGAAATAATT
>NW_004624746.1:27624433-27637363 GCF_000247695.1 Heterocephalus glaber | reverse complement strand
GATGGCTCCTTTGTCAAAGATGAGGTGGCTGAGTATGTCTGGAGTTGTTTCTGCATCTTCTAATCTGTTCCACTGGTCCTCAGGTCTCTTTCTTTGTCAGTACTATGCTGTTTTTATCACAGCAGCTTTGTAGTATAGTTTCAAGTTGGGGATTGTGATACCCCCAGCCATGTATGTCTCTGTTGCCTAGAATTTCTTTTGCTATTCTAGGTCTCTTCTGACCAGTAATCTTCTGACCAGCCACCTCTGACCAGTAATCTCGGTGGAAGAGCTCCAAAATGATATAGGGGGAAGAGATGTAACTCCCAAACCTACTAGATATCTGAAGCACGAGTTCATGTTGGATTCATAGGGAGTAACAGATGCTCCAGAGGGCCTGTTCTGCATTGTTGATGGGAATGCAAACTGGTACAAACACTGTGGAAATCAGTATGGAGATTCCTCAGAAAACTAAAAACAGAAATTCCATTCGACTCTGCTGCTTCCCTTTTAATATGTTTCCGGAAATAATTAAACACATAAACATATCATATTACAGTGATCCATGCATATCCATGTTTATAGCAGCACAATTCATAATCGCTAAGTCTTGGAAGCAGGCTATATGTCTATCAACAGATGAATGGATAAAGAAAATGTATTTATAAACAATGAAGTACTACTGTGACATAAAGAAAGATAAACTTGAGTCATCTGTAGGAAAATGGGTGCACCTTGAGATCATAATGTTAAGTGAAATATTCAGACATACAAGTTTAAATATTTCATGGTTTCTCTTTTATGATAAACCTAATATGTAAATAAACTGCAAAATAAAAGACAAAATGGGGAAAAAAGAAAGAGAGAAAATGTTACTGTAATCCAGCATGGCCAATTAGCTAAAAGTGTACCTTAATATAGTGTAATTGTCTTATGTGTTTTATGGTTTTTGGCCTGTTAGTCTGGCTGTTACTCTGTGTTTATGATAATTAATTTCATAAAGACTTAAATAATAAATAAATAAAATTTTTTTTTTGGTACCATGGATCGAACTCAGGATTTTGTGCTTGCCAGGCAGGCAGTGTGCCACTAAGCTACATCCCCAGCCCTTAAATAATAAGTAAATGAATCTGACACTGGCAAAAAATTTTTTTTAAGGGGAACAGAGAGGAAGGGAGAAAAAAATGAATTGAGATGTATTATATACATATACCAATTCTCCACAATGAATATAATTTTTTGGTATCAGGAATCGAACTCAAGATTTTGTGCTTGCCAGGCAGGTACAGCACCATTGAGCTACATTCCTAGCCTGAATGTAATTATTATGTACGGCAAACATGTACAAATAAAAAAAATTTTAAAGAAGTGGTCAGTGGTAGAGTGCTTGCCTAGTATACACAAATGCACAAGCAAGGCCTTGGGTTCAATCCTCGTTACAAAGTTAAGGTGGTACCTCAAGGCTTGAGGAAGATCCAGGAGAAATACTTTTGCCAAAATACTTCCAGAATATGTACCTTTAAATAGCTCCTCCCAGCCAGGCATGGTGGCTCACCTGTGATTCCAACACTCTAGGAGGCTGAAGCAGGAGGATCACAAGATCAAGTTCAGCCTCAGAGACTTAAAGACTTACCCTGACTCAAAAATAAAATAAAATAAAATAAAATAAAATAAAATATAAACAGAGACTGTACCTCAGTGCAAAGGCAATGGGTTCAATCCAAAAAATAAATGCCACAAAAATAAATAATAGCCCCTCTCTGCACCTGAAAATGTAGGCTGACCAAGGGGAGGGGAATGGGAAAAAAAGGAGCAAGATATATCATGTACAGATACAGGTACAAAATCCCTATGATGGATGTTCATTATATATATCTAAAATATACCAATAAAAAAAATGGTAGGCTGACCAGCCAACCCCGGTGGCTTGTTTGAAGAGCACTCCGGCTTCGAAGAGGAGGAAGCATCAGTGCCCCACCAGGAAAGCTGCTGGGAAACTAGCCAGGAAGCTACTGCAGGCATGGGGGGGTGGGCAGTGGAAATGAAAAGGACCGCAGCCACAGGAGACGGGAGAGGTGAAAGTTCAGGCTTTGGCAGTTGATGGAAAGTGAAAGGTGGAGAGAGAAAAACGGAAGGATTGACTGCAGCTGGTACCTTTCCACAGACAGGGGGACAGCAGGAATCTGGGGGCAGCAGGAACCTGGGAACAGAGATGGTGAGTTCATTTTGGGGTAGAAGTTACCTGTGGTTCATCTGGGTGAAGATGTCAGATGGTTCCTATGGAGCTAAAGCTCTGGGAGACTCTGAAAAATTCGGAAAAGCAAGCAAGGAGGGTGAGAAGAAACAGAGGTCCAGCCACAGAGGCCTCAGGACTGCTAGAAGCTGAGAGCACTGGGAGGCTCAGTGTTTCTGAGCAGATAGGCAAGAAACAGATTGATCAGGTCTTTAGACTGCATATAGGTGGACAGGTGGTGACCCTGGAGAGAGCCAGATCTAAGTGGGCTGCAGGTCCAGGAGAGGGCAAGAGCAAGATACAGATAAAGGGAGGAGAGGTGTTTTAAAGGAGAATTGGAAAATATTTCAATACTAATGGAGGGGGGAGGGTACCGGGGACTGGGAGTGGTTTACCACTGAGCTATACCCCAGCCCTTTTTATTTTTTGTTTTTTTATTTTAAGACAGGGTCTTGAATTTGTGATCCTACTGCCTCAGCCTTCCAAGTAGCTGGGGTCACAGGCCTATGTCACTGCTCCAAGCTTGCTAATGAGCTCCTTTGAAAAGACTTTATCTCTGGGCTGGGGAAGTAGCTCAGTGCTATGGTAGAGGGTTTGGGTTATTTCCCCAATACTTCCTCACAGAGGTCTGGGTGGAGCTCAGTTTTAGATAATTGAAAGGTACAAAGTCTCCTTCTTTATTCCCAGAGGAAGGAAGAAATACCTGGGCTTTGATCACCTCCCAGACCTCCCTCCTCTTGAAAGCTCATCCCCCAGGCAGAAAGCTCCTAGGGAGACTGCTCTGGGAGCAATTCTAAATCTGGGCTGATGACAACTGCATGTAGGGCTGTAGCATTTCACTCCCATCCCCAACCTCCAACAAGGCTTCCCCAGAATCCACCTTTCCCTCCTCTGGGAGCACAGGGCTGCCACAAGCCTGACCCTCATCCCAGGAAGTCACAAGCCAGGTCCACATCCACCCTCTCCCCCCAGATGGAGACCAGAGGTCTGCCTGCAGCTGCACCTAGCAGGAAGGGGCCATGCCTGCACACAGCCTCTGCAGAAGAGCCATGCAAGGGTCACAGTGTCTACTCTGGGACATAGAAAAGCTGGACACTGGGATTCCCAGGGCCCTTTTTTTTCCTCTTTCTTCTCCTTCTTTGCTTGTTTGTTTTTTGTTTGGGGAGGATTTTTTGTTTCTGATTTTTGCGAAATGGTCTCCATACATAGCCCAGGTTGGCCTTGAACTTGCAGTCCTCCTGTCTTAGCCTCCTTAGTGCTAGGATTACAGCTCTGTATCACCAGGCCTAGCTCTGGAGCTGTAACTGGATGGAGGGTCCTATAGGGATTCTTTCTAGTTCTTGATGTCTTGAGGAAAGAATTGGAAAAGATGCAGAGAGGTGAAAGTGTATTGAAAGTAGAAGAGAAGTGCCCTCCACAAGGTGAGAGCAGGCTGGTGAACAGACTCACAGTGGCCCTGAGGATAAGGGAAAGGGGTCTTTTGTATCCAAAATCCCTGGGTTGGTGTCCCCTTCATGCAAGTAAGGCATTGGGATAGTTGTCTCATCCAAAACTCACTTGGCTTGGTGCTAGATTTAAACTGCCCTATAGAAAGACTCACTTGGCTTCCCACCAGATATAAATGAAGGACTAAAAATAGCACTTTTCTGCTGGGCATGGTGGTGCATGTCTACAATCTCATCATTCAGGAGGCTGAGGCAGAAGGATCACCAGTTTGAGGCCAGCCTGGGCTACATAGTAAGTTCAAGGCCAATTTGAACTATATATCGAGAACTTGTCTCAAAAAAAAATATAAATAAATAAATAAAAATTTAAAAGGGACTTTTCTGATTGGTCCCACAAACAGCACCAGATTCAAGTGAGGGACTGAAGGTACTGCTTTCTGATTGTTTCTATGTACAGTGCTCAGGAGCCATGGAGTCATTTTGGGTCCTGTGTTTTGCACATGTCCTCTGGGTTTTTAGGACCTTTGACACTTTCTGCCAACTTAGTTTTCCAGTTTGCCCCAGCCTTAATCTCCTGCCTCAGAGTCCCTTTTCAACTCTGCCTCCCAACCAGCAAAGGGTTGCTCCTTTGCCAGGCGTGGTAGTACATGCCTGTTTTCCAGCCTAGCTAGGTCAATGAGGTGATTTAGTGAGACCCTGACTCAAAATTTTAAAAAGCTCAGTACAAAAGCCTGTGTTCATTCCCTAGAACTGGGAAAAAAATAAAAGGAAAAATGAGTTTATTTACAATCTGGCCACATTTGGGGGCAGCTAGTCCATCCCCTTTCAAAAGTTCAGAAGTGCCCCGCTCTATGAAAGGGGTAGAACAGAAGCCAGGACATATCTGTATGTAGATTTAAACAAGCACTGGCCCGGATGGGAAGTATTGAATCCTCCTTGGTACGGGGGTGCGGTGCGATGGGGGTCCAATGGCAGATTTCACTCAAGGACGCGAAAGCATGGAGAAGCAGCCCATCTCTAAAAGAAAAAATTCTAATTTTTAAAGATTTATTTTACCTTCTTGGTTACTTCATCAGAGAAAACCATTTCAGGACACACCAGTGAGAGACAGGCATTTTCCTAGGCAGTTAGAGAGTAAGATGAAGTAGGGAAGAAGTCTGAGTCTGGTGGCACCCACCTGTAGTCCTGGCAGGCACACTGGGAGGCTGAGGCAGGCGGACTGCAAGTTCAAGCCCAGCCTAGGCCACTCAGCAGTGAGTGAGATCCTGTCTCAAAAATAAAGAATAAAAAAGGGTAGAGATGGGTCGGGATTTAGCTCAGTGATTCTGTCACCTGCCTCGCAAGTGCAAGGTCACAAGTTCGATCCCCCGTACCAAAAAAGAAAAAAAAGGTAGAGGATATAGTTAGCGCAAAGGTTCTGGGTTCAATCCCCTGTACTGGGTAAAAAACAAAGTAGGCAGGAACCGAAGTTTAAGCAGCTGAAAGAGGCACATTTCTGATGGACGGCCTATGGACGACAGGCTAAGGCCTGGTTTTTTAGATTTGCTGGGGCATGCTGGAGTGTGGTTATCATTCACTTGCCTCTGGTTTCCAAAGGAGGCTGCAGAAGTCCTTATTGCTTAAGGAGGCAATTGGGTCTCAGTTTTGTGGAAGCTCTGCTGGAATCCTGCGTGACAGTAGGTTTAAGGCAATGACTGGAGACTTCCGGGCACAGCTGAGTGACCCTGTAAATCTCTTCTTTTGGTGTCCTCAGTCTTCAAGGGGGATGAGATAGGTTATGCAAAATCAGGGCTAATCAACCTTGTTTTGCAGACTTTTAGGCAGATACTCCCTGAATGATTAACTTGCCTATACTCTAGATTGAGGAGGGATTTGACCCACAGTTTTAAAGTATTAAAGGATACAATATGATGGTCAAGCTCTGTCTACATTTAGTTACCTATTGGACATCTGCAGGCCCTAGTGAAGGATCACAGTTTTGTTTTGTCTTTTTTTTTTTGTAGTTAAAAAAAAACTTCTTGTAAATCCTGAGTGCCTCAGAGAAAAATGCAAATCATGCCCTCCCCCTTTTTTGCCACTAGTTATTGCTAAAATGCCTTTGCACTGAGCTACATCCCCAGACCCGTTTTTTTTTTTTTTTTTTTTTGAGACAAGATCTCACTAAACAGTTCAGGCTGGGCTTGAACTCACTATAGAACCTAGGCTGACCTCAAACTTGGGGTAGTTCTCCTGCCTCAGCCTCCTGAGTGCTGGGATTAAAGGCATGCACCACCATGCATGGCTACTGTCCACATTTCTATCAGCATTCTTGTTTCTTTCTTTGTTTGTTCTGGTACTGAGAATTGAACCCACTGCCTATGCACTGGAATATATCCCAAGCTTCTAACTTTTATTTATTTATTTAGAGACAGGGTCTTGCTATGTAGTCTAGGCTGACCTTGGACTTGTTATGTAGCCCAGGCTGGCCTCAAGCTCACGACAATCTTCCTGTCTCAGCCTCCTAGGTGCTGGGATTAGACATGTGCCACCATGCCAGCTTAATTTTCATTTTGAGACAGTCTCACTAAATTGGTAAATTGCTCAGGCTAGGCTGGAGCTTGCAATTCTCTGCCTCACCCTCTCAGAGTGCTGATTATAGGTGTGAGTCACTATGCCCAATCCTTTTTTCATTTTCATTTTAAGATAGGGTCTTGCCAAGCTCCCAGGCTGGTCTCAAACATGTAATCCTCCTGCCTCAGCCTCCCAGATTGCTTTGATTACAGGTGTGTGCCACTGTACCCAGCTTACAACAAGCTTCCAAGTGATTTCTATCATTATTATTCCTTCCTCCCACATGGAAAAACTGAGGCTCAGACACATTTATTTACCTGTGGCCATATGTTATTTGGTATATGACAGAGCCCAAATTTAAACTCATCAGTATGTTTCCAGGCCACACATTATGCTATCTGAATCCTCACAGCACTGTTATTATTATCCATCATACAAATGAGGAAACTAAGGCCTGCAGAAGTTAAGTGACTAGCTCTGGCTCCCACACATAGGAGACATTGCTTCTGGATTTCCATAATCTCTGACTCACCCAAGCATGTGAACTGACTCTGCTGCCTTTAGGAATGCTCAAGATGGTTTCCTCTCTGTGGGACTGTACTCACCTGATCCTAAGAGGTCCACGAGGCAGTGATCACTGAAAACACTGCGACTCAGAGAGGGGCAGTGACTGGCTAAGGTGACACCAACTCAGGCCCAGGTCTCTGGAATCTGTGTCCAGTGTTTTTGCCTCTGCACTGAGCTGCTCGCTCTTCTAATGCCCTTCCAGAGTCTCTGCTCAGCTCTAAAGGCCTGAGTCTGCCTGGCCTCCAGCCCTCACCACCTGGCCTATGTCAGTCAGAGCTCCTCAATGACCCTCACCACAACTGCTGCTGTGTCATCAAGGAAAAGGAGGCCACATGGTCTTAATCTTCCCTGCCCTACCCAAGACTCCTGCTAGGAAGCCCAGCCTTACTCAGCAGGGCCCATTCTCAGCCAGAATTCCCTCCATAAAGCAACAGCTAGGACCGTCATCCAGACGGAGCATCAGAGGATGCCCTGGGACCCCGAAGGCCTGTGGGATCCAGAGAAAGTGATCTTCTGGTACTGTGTTGCAGGGTGGCTAGGCAGAGTCAGCTGCACAGGCAGTGACCTGTGCAGTCACATGAGGCCCTGTGTTTATAAGATCTCTGCTCTTGGTTTAATGTTCTTGAAATTCTTAACTTTTGGATAAGGGCCAAGCTGGGATGTAGCTCAGTGGCGCTGTGCCTGCCTTGCAAGAGCAAGGTCCTGAGTTCGATCCCCAGTACGAAAAAAAAAAAAATGAACAAGGGCCCAGCAAATTCTATGTCCAGTTGGGTGGCCAGAAAGCTGCCCAGCTGCTTGGAAGATGGCCTCTCCTGTGTTGGCAAAGGCAGGTTGGCTTCCCCTATTGTCCTGGGGTCGTCAGGAGAACTCCAGCTGCCCAGGTTCTTACAGCTGGTCCCTGGCCTGTCTTCAGCTCTGCCAGCCATAGGTGATGGGGTGGGAGCAAAGGATCCTTCATGGTGAACTCCAACTGGACCCACAGACTGCAGCAGTCACCTGCTGCAAACCTCCCATCGTAAAGGTACCTGAGGCCCAGACAGGGAAAGAGACCTGCGTGAGTAGGTGTCTAAACCAACAGAGCGGGTCTTTCCCTACCGTAACCTGCATCCTGCTAAGGGAAGGGAAGCAGTGAAGAGGAGGACTCACACAGCACAGGGCTGGATCTTGGGAGATTTCTATCTTCTTAACTAAACTGGGTGAGGTTAGTTTAGACACTGGTAGGAAGGATCCTCAGAGGGTGGAAGCAGTCCTGCTTGGGATTCAATAAAGTAGCTAGGCCCAGCCAAGCCGCAGCATACATTCCTTTTAAAATGAAAAAAGGGGGTGGGGAGGCTGTGGGGATGTAGCTCAGTGATAGTGCTTGCCTAGCATATGTAAGGCTTTGGTTCAATTCCAAGCATCAAAAAAGAATTAAAGAAGAAAGAGGAGGAGGCAGAGGAAGAGGAAGAAGAAGAGGAAGAGGAGGAGGAGGAAAAGAAAATGGGGGCTGAGACTCTAACTCAATGGTAGAGTGCTTGCATAGCATTCATGAGGCCCTGGGGTTCATTCACGGCAACTTTTTTTAAAAAAGGAGAAAAGGGGGAAGAAAAAACCCCTGATTCCCCGGCAGAGCACCTTGCCAGGCTGCTTTTGGGAGAGTGGTATATGGACAGCCACTCCTGCTGTGTGCACACCCAGGGCCTGGCCCAGTGCTGAGGGCTTTTCAGCACTTAATCCGCCCACTCAACCTGTCAGATGCTTATTTCTGTTTCCACTTTGCAGATGTAGATTCAGAGTCGGGGAGGGAATGTGCTTTTCATGGGATTTTTTTCTGCAATACTTTTAGAGCTCAGCGATCCAACTGAGATAACACCTAGGAAGCATTCAATGCAGTGGCAAGCACACCATGAGTGTCTCAGAAAGGTCCCTAACGTAAGTCCTCAGCAGCTGGAAGTGGCAAAAACCAGGATTCAAATTCAGACCTATGCAGCTCCTGCCCTGTGTTTTAGTCCGTTTAGCAGGAGTATCCAAGTGCCCGAGTCTTGTCTGGGTAAACCTTGATTAATTTGAACTCAATTACAAGAATTCAGATTGAGGTTGATTTTTTTTTCCCCTGAGCTTCCAACCTTTAGGAGAAAAGAAGCAAGTCCTCAAGAACAAACCAGGAAAAGACCCAGGGATTTAGTTCAATGGCACTGCGCCTGCCTTGCAAGTGCAAGGTCCTGAGTTTGATCCCTGGTACTAAAAAACAAAACAAAACAGGAGTTATAATTTAGTCCATGAGGCAATTTCTCAGGAGTATTCCTACCCACTCTAGCTCATGGCCTGCACCTTCTGTCTGGCACTGGTTGAGCAGGCTGTGTTCCTCTTTGGTATGTGGCAGGGTGAGGCTGGAGGAGTTGGAAGGGACACTTACCTGCAAGGGCAGAGACCTGGGCAGTGTGACATCATCAGCTTCACGTCCTCACCCTTGATGCCCAGAGCCAGAAACTTCCAGGCTTTCTTGGTAGGGCTCTGTTGTAGCCCAGGCTTCCACATCTGCTTCTCCAGCTTTGGATCCTCCTTGATGATGAGCTCGATGCCAGCCTTGGAGCACAGCCCCCCTTCAAGCCCTCTTCCAGGGGTTGGGTCAGGGCATTCCTGATGGGCTTGTCCTGTGAGGAGTGTGGTCCTGGAGTATTCTGATTCAGGGATGCAGATGGGCCATGCTTCAGGTGCATGGCTGCCTATCCCAGTGCTGGGATGTGGTGACCACCACATTTTGGCTGTGTGCTGGAATGGGCATCAGCGAGGGACTCTCAAGCTCCAGGGTGTCTTGTTTATTCTGCAGTTTCAGAACCTGGGAGGATGAGAAAGGCAGGGCCTTGATGGGCAGGCTTTTAGGTGTGAGGCTGATGCAGGAGTCAGAGAACGACATGCTGGCATTGTCCAGTGGCCACAAGCCACTTCTTCTGCCACCTGAGCATGGAGGGCAGTGTGCTGATGCCTGAGCCCCTGCCCTCAGTGCTGAGGGAGATGGGGATGATGAGCTGGTGCTGCCGCCATGGCTCAGGTCTGAGATGACGTGGCCACCCAGGCAGTACTCAGACACCCTGGGCCCCCATGCAGCAGCCTGGGGCTGGGAGGCACTGCTGCTGTGGCTGCTGTGATGCTTGGAGCTGCACAGGGCTGCCACTGCTGCTGGCTCTGCAGAATGCTCCTTAAGGAGACTGAATTGACTGAGGCCACATCAACCCTCTGGGTGTGACTCGATCTCTTTTTTTTTTTTTGAGACAGGGTTTTGCTCTGTAGTTCAAATTGGCCTTGAACTCACTCTGTAGTTCACACTACCCTCGAACTCACAGCGATTCTCCTGCCTCAGGATTCTTAGTGGTGAAATTATATGTGGGTCCCATCATCTGAAAGTCTAGGGCTTCAGAGAGGCTACAGCCCATAGCAGGGATGAGGGTGTTTGCCACCTCCATCCCCTACTTGTATGTAGGGCAGGCTTGTTTCTGGCAGAGCTCGCCTGGTCTTCTTGCTTGGGGAGCTCCTCCCAGTGACCTGGTGTTGCACTGTGTCCAGCTCCTGGTTCTTAGAAGTGTCGCTGCTGAGGCTTCCTCCTCAGTCCCCTCCTCTTCCTTCAGGTAGGGGGCTCAGGGGGCCAGCTGCTCATAAGCCTTCCCTGCCCTTCCATAGGCTGGGTGCCTTGGTGGTGGTCCTGGTCCTTGGGCTCCAGCAGCAACTGCACAGCAGGTTTGCAGCCTTTAGATTTGCCAAAGAAGCCTCCCATGTCCACCTTTTGATGGTGGAGGTCCAGGGGTTCTTCACAGCATTGTGCATCATCTGTACTCCCCAATAGCATATTGGTGATCATGGCCCAGCAGTTGCCCAGCAATTTGTGAGCTTCCCAAACGATACAGTCCTGAGCTGGGCATGGTGGCACCTACCTATAAACCTAGCACTTGGGAGGCTGAGGTAGGAAGATCACCACGAGTTCGAGGCCAGCCTGAGCTACATAGCAAGATCCTGTCTCAAAAAAAAAAAATAAATTAAAAGAAAGAAAGAAAGAAAGAAAGAAAACAAATGAGCAAACAAATCAACAAAACAAAACAAAAACAAATGATACAACCCTCCTTCTTAGTTCAGCGGACTTCTGCACCTCAGTGTCCGGGAGGTTGTGCCTGTGCTCACTGCTTTCCCTTCAGGCACTTGACAATTAGTGTCCACCGCTCCCTGACATACTCCACAACCAGCTCAGTGACCTTCCGGGCTTCCCCTTTGGTTCATGGGTGCTTGAAAAGATCCTGACTCAAAACCCTCAGCCACCAAGACTGGCACCGACGATCCACACTGTCAGGAAAGTGGCTGGCCAGGAACTTCCAGTCCTGCTGTCAAAGTGCTTCACCAAGGTGCTCGCTCAGCGCTCGTCCTTGTGGGTCCATCTGACCTTACATGTGCTGTCTCTCCTCGGCAGTCTGAGCTGGTGTCCTGTGGTGCTCCATCCAGCTCCTCACCTCCCATCTGCCAGGACACGCCTTGGCCCAGGGCTGCTCAGCGCTCACCAGACCACCAGCCCAGCCAAGCGAGCAGGAGCCAGGCCTGGGAAAAGTCAGGGACTCCTCAGCTGTTCCAGCCTGGCTCCGCGCTCCCAGGTTTCAGTGTGCCTGCAAGTCCTGTGCCTGCCTGTAGGAACCACAGCCACTACCAGCGCACACAGATACACTTTCCTTTCCGTGAGCTTTCATGGCCACTGTACAACACATTCGCCAGTTACCTTGGTGGGAGCATAAATTGGGCAGGCTACACCGAACTGGGGAAATCTCTTCTACAGGATTCAGACATTATCTTATAGCATTCTTGGCCTCAGGGTTGGTGGGGGATAGAGGGTTAGCAAGCTTAGCTAAACATTCCAAGAATTTTACATAGAAGTCACTAAGATGTTAGGTCACATACAGAGATTGAAAGTAAATGGCTATTAAAAGGGCCTAAACATTCCTTACAGAACTAGAGAAAACAATCCTAAAATTCATATGGAACCAGAAGAGAGCCAGAATAGCAAAAGCAATCCTGGGCACCAAGAGCAAAGAAGGAGGCATCACAATCCTGGACTTCGAATTATGCTACATAGGTACAGTGATAAAAATGCATGGTATTGGCACAAAAACAGACATGTGGATCACTGAAACAGAATAGAGGGTAGAGAAACAATCTTAGACACATGGAGCCATTTGACCTTTTACAAAGGGACCAAAAACATACACTAGAGGAAAAATATCCTCTTTAATAAATGGTGCGGGGAAAACTGGCTATACACATGCAGAAGATGCAATCCAGACCCGAGCACTAAGCTAAAATCAAAATGGATCAAAGATCTAAATGTTAAAATAGAAATATTTAATCTGTTAGAAAACAAAATAAGTAAAATTCTTGAAGACAAGCTGGGCATGGTGGCCCTTGCCTGTAATCCCAGCACACTGGAAGTTCAGGCAGCAGGATTGCTATGAGTTCTAGGCCAGCCTGGGCTACACACAGTGAGTTCAAGGCCAGCCTGAACTACACAGCGAGACTCTATCTCATAAAAAAAAAAAATTATTGAAGACATAGATGTAGTCAAGGACTTTCTGAACAGAACCTCATCTGTACAAGAAATAGTGCCAAGAATTAACAAATGAGATCATATCAAATTTAAAACTTTCTGCACAGCAAATGAAACAACTAACAGAGTGAAGAGCAACCTAACCCACAGAATGGGGAAAAAAATTTGCAGCTATTCCTCAAAGGACTACTATCTAGAGTATAAAAAGAACTCAAAAAAAATCAGACCCCTCAATTTAAATTAGACTCCCAATAAAAAATGGGCATTTGAAATGAATAGACACTTTTCAGATGAAGAAGTAGAAATGGCAAATAAATACATGAAAAAATGCTCAACATCACTGGTCATTCAAGAGATGCAAATTAAAACAACACTGAGATTCCATCTTACTCCAGAAAGAATGGCTGTTAGCAAGAAATCAACCAATATGGGTCGGGGATTTAGCTCAGTGGTGTCACTGCCTGCCTTTACAAGTGCAAGGTCCTGAGTTCGATTCCCTGTACCAGAAGGAAAGAAAGAAAGAAAGAAAGAAAGAAAGAAAGAAAGAAAGAAAGAAAGAAAGAAAGAAAGAAAGAAAGAAAGAAAAAAGAAAAGAAAAG
>NW_004624746.1:27551935-27617140 GCF_000247695.1 Heterocephalus glaber | reverse complement strand
AAGTTCCCAATGAGAAATGTAATTGTGTTGTATACCTAAAATGTACCAAAAAAATAATTTAAGAAAAAAAAAGATTTTTTTTAATAAAATGGAGTACTACTCAGCCATAAGGAGTGAGAAACTAGAGTCATTTATAGCTAAATGGATGTATATTGAGGCCATCCTCTTAAGTGAAATAAATAGGACACACATGTGTAAATACCGAATACCTTCTCTAGTGTGAGAAACTGAAAGTGTAAATAAGGATTAAAAGGATTAATAACGAATAATTGATACTTTGAAATAGAAAAAGGTCCAAAGGGGTAGGGGTGGTGGGAGGGGATAGGGAAAGGAAAGAAGGGAAAGGGAAAATTATGAGAAAAGAAAAAAATGGAAAGGGTAAATAGGGAAGGGTGGAGGGGGTGAAGGGTGCACACATAATGGGGAAAAAAAAGTGAAAACCAAGATACACCATGTACAGGTACAAGCACCCAATGATAAATGTAAATGTATGGTATACCTAAACTGTACCAATAAAAGAATTTAAGGAAAGAAAAAATCAAGTGCTACAAAAAAGCTTTTATCAAATGCCATTAGTTCCTTGTCCCAATTCCATCTATATCTAGTGCTGCTCCTTACCTCTTTATTCTTACTCTTGGGGACCTTCCTTCTGTAGCACCCCACATTCCTGCTCCAACAGAACTGGCCAACTTTTGAACAGCTGCCCAGCTGTCTTTCTGAAACCATGCTGGTCATTTTTCTGAGGCTGATGCCTTGCATTTGGATACTCTGCCTGTTTCTTAATTTAGAGCTCAATTTTACTGTACCATATCTTTCACTGACTTTTGTGTGTGCGTGTGTGTGTGTGTGTGTGTGTGTGTGCGCGTGTGTATAGTCCTGGAGGTTGAACCCAGCACCCTAGCACTGAATTACATTTTCAGCCCTTTTTGATTTTAATTTTGAGATAGGTTCTTGCTAAATTGCCCAGGCTGCGCTTGAACTTAGTATCCTCCTACTCACCCTCCAGACTGCTGGGATTACAGGCATGAGCCACCATGCCGGGTTTTCTTTCACTAAGAAAGGTTGTTGGGATGCAAATTTAATTACCCTGTGCTTACTGGAAAATATCATTATTTCAGCCTCACACCTAACTGATGGCTTGGTTGCATACTGAAACCTAGGTTGAAAATCATTTTCATTCTGAATTCTTTTTTTTTGGTACCAGGGATCGAACTCAGGACCTTGCGCTTCAAGGCAGGTGGTAGAACCACTGAGCTAAATCCCGGCCCTTCATTTTGAATTTTGAAGCATCTTACAATAATGTTAAATGATACTGAGAACTCCGTGTTGTGTCCCCCTGCCCCACTTTGCAGAGAACTAAGGTTTTGTCTTTTTTTCCAGTCTGTGGTTCTTAAAAGTTTGACTACTAGATTAAATATAGAAACTCATAGCCAGGGATGTAGCTCAGAGGCACAGTGCCTGCCTGGCAAGCCCAAGGTCCTGAGTTTGATTCCCCATACCAAAAAAAACAAAAACAAAAACAAAAACAAAAAACAAGCCACAGAGACTCATGGCTTTCACTTCTGGGACATTTTCTTGGATTCTCTCTCTGAGAGTTTTTTTAGTATATAAATATATAAATTTTAACTTCAATTCACATTGTTAATGAGATTTATTCATATTGATTCTCTCTCTGGGTTTTTTTTTGCTGGGCAGGGTGTGTGGTCTGGGGATTGAATCCAGGAACTGTGGAGCTGCATCCCCAGCCCTGTTTATTTTATTTTGAGTCAGGATCTTGCTGAGTTAGCCAGGCCTCAAACATGGTATCTCCTGCCTCAGTCTTCTTTCTTTCTTTCTTTCTTTTTTTTTTTTTTTGAGACAGGGTCTTGCTATGTAGACCAGGCTGGCCTTGAACTGGAAGCAATCCTCCTGTTTCAGCCTCTCAAGTGCTAGGACTATAGGCATGCACCACCACACCCAACTCTGATTTTATTTATTTATTCATTTATTTTCCGGTACCGGGGATTGAACTCAGGACCTCGTACTTATCAGGCAAGCACAGCACCACTGAGCTACAGCCCCAGCCCTGATTTTATTTTTTAATCTGGCTGTCGTACTTCCTTTAGGGAGTGGTGCTGGGGATAGAATCCAGGGTCCTAAGCACACTAAGCAAATGCTCTACCAGTGAGCTGTGCTCCTGCCCTACCATGCTTTTAATTATCAGATGCTAGATCTTACTTTGTTCATTATTCAAAGCTTACCCCATTATTTTATATTTATTTATTTGTTTGTTTGTTTATTTATTTATTTATTTTGGTACCAGGGATTGAACTCAGGACCTTGCACTTGTGAGGCATTCGGTGGAACCACTGAGCTAAATCCCCGGCGCAGGTGTGTTCTTTCTTTACATCCGTTCTCCCTTACCTTGAAGTAAGTAAGGCTAGTGAATGGCATTTTTTTCTTTTTCTATTTCTCGGGCTGGGAGCCAACCCAGGGCCTTAAGCATGCTAAGTGCGCACTCTGCCTCTGAGCCGATCCTCGCCCATCATTCCCTGTAGAGATGGAGAAACAGAGGCCCTGACAGGCGGAGCTGCTGGCCAGCGGCTGGGGTCCACTTCAGTGGAGAGAGCTCAGCTGAGAAGAGTGGAGGCATGGACCTTAGCAGAGGGAGAGCCGATAGGGCCCCGGGGGAATCAGCTCAGGGACGCCCCCAGGAGAATATGGGCGGCTCCTCAAGAGAGTTTGCTGCAGGGATCATCTACGCTGTCTGAAAAGTTTCAACCCAGCCTGCCAGGCTCAGGCATCGCCTCTGCCTTCCAGATGTCTGATCAGGAGCTTGGATTACAGACATATGCCATCATGGCCAGGTCAATTTTGTTTTTAATGGAAGAATGATCAAATGTATGAATCCTTTGGCTCTTTCCTCTGGAAAACTCGCTGTGTTTGCAGGACATGGTCCCTGCCTTTTCCCCACATTTACTGAGGTCCTTCCTTTTTCCTTCCCTCCCACCCCATTCCTTTCTTCCTTTTTGTGGTACTGGGGATGAATTTTTCATCGTATCACACTTAGGAATTAGCAAATCTAGGTTTGTAATATTTAATTCTACACTCACCACACATACCTACACAATTAGCTTTGTTTTGTTTTAGCAACACTAGGATTGAATCCAGAGCCTTCATACCGAACTACACCCCAAGCCCTATTTTCATTTTTTACTTTGCAACAGGGACTTGCTAAGTTACCCACGCTAGGCTTGAACTTGCAATCCTCTTGCCTCAACTTCCCAGAGTGCTCCTATATAATTGGTTTTTTTCTTTTAAAATTTTTCTCTTTCTTTCTTTTCTTTCTCTCTCTCTCTTTCTTTTCTTTTTTTCTTTTTTTTGATACCAGGGATTGAACTCAGGAGGCAGGCGGCAGCACCACTGAGCTAAATCCCCGGCCAGCCTTTCTTTTTTTGAGACAAAGTCTCACTGTGTTACCCAGGTTGGTCCCAAACTCCTAGGCCTAAACAGTCCTCCTGTCTGGGTCTCTTAAATAGCTAGCTGGGACTTTAAGTGACTGGTCATCATACTCAGCTACACAAATAGTTTCTGTGACTATTTGATTGGTCTCATTTCCGCACTAGACTGGAGGCCATAACTTATAGGTGGCCCTGACCTAGTATAAGTGTGTCACTTAGTTGTACCAGGCAGCAGCCAGGTCGGTGGAAGCCCTGGTGACTCAAGCCCAAGTCTCCTCTGAGGCCACAAGTGCCCTTCCTCCACAAGCAGAAATGATGCAGAGGCGACTTCTAGTGACCAAAGGGGGAACTGCAGTTGCACACTCCCAGCACAGTGGGGACCGACATAGTCCTTGCTGCCTGGCAGGCATTCCACAAGGACAGTTATGCCTTGGATTTGTCATCTTTACATCTACAAGCTGGGCACCCTCACCACCACTTTATGCCCGAAGACAAGGAGGCTCCACGAAGGGCAAAAATTCCTTGAGCTCTCATGGTGTAAAAGGCCTCACTGGGTCTCAATCCGGGTCTGTCTGAGGCCGGAGATTTTGTCCACTAGGCCCCAGTTAGCCCTAGACCAGGGCCCCTCCCAGGCCTGATGACTCACAATCTGTAGCCTAAGGTGGTCTGTAAAGAAGCACTCCGACTTCCAGGAGGTAGTGGGAAAATCCTGCCCTGTGCTCCTGTGAAAAGAAATTGAATTTTCACATTTCTTTATAAATATGGCCTTTGGTCATAAAGCACTTCTGTGATTTTACAAGTACTTTTATTCCTTTTCTTTCTCTTTTTTCTTTCTTTTCAGTACTGGGAATGGAACTCAGGGAGAACTGAGCTACACTTCAGTCCTTTAAAAAATGTTTATTTTGACCCTGAGCATGGTGGTACATGTCCATAACCCCAGCACTCTGGGAGACTGAGGCAGGAGGAGTACAAGTTTGAGCCTAGCCTGGGCAAATTTGTGACTTATCAAGACCTTGACTTAAATTTTTTTCTTAAAAGGGCTGAGGATGTAGCTCAGTACAAAGACCCTAGGTTCAATCCCCAGTACCAGAAAAAAGGTTTTACTTTGAGACAGGGTCTTGTTAATTTGCTGTGCTTCAAATTTGAGATCTTCCTGTCTCAGGCTCCTGAGTAGCTGGGATTACAAGTGTGCACCACCATGCCTGGCTAAAGTACTTTCTTTACATTGACCTCTCTTTACCCTGTAAGGTAAATAAGGTCAGTGGTCATCATTCCTATTTTATTTTATTTTTTTATTTTTTTGGTACCAGAGATCGAACTCGGAACCTTGCCCTTGCAAGCCATGCGGCGGAACCACTGAGCTAAATCCCTGGGCCAAATCATTCCTATTTTAGAGAAAGAGGCCTGGAGAGGTGAAGCCACTTGCTCAGAGCCACTAGGCAGCAGGCTCTTCTTGATCTGGACTGGCTGGAAGAACACCCAAGGGTTCCAAGTCTGATGTTGGTGCTCATGTCATAGCAGGTTCCTGTGGTTTCCTTCTGGGTCAGAGGTCATTAGGTTGGTGAGAGTGCCCTCTGCTCACTTGGTTATTGGTGCATAGTAAGAGTAATTGCTAGCTCCACTCCGGTGACCAGTGTGACTGACCTGGGCAAACTATTTACCCTCTCCTCGCCTGGGCTTCTTTGGACTTGTGAGGCGCAGATAAGGATGAAGCAAGTGAAGCAATGGCACAGTGTTAAGAACTCAGCACAAGCTGCTATTCATTCCTTCATCTGCCCAACCACAGAGCTCCCAGGCCCCATGTGCCACACTGAGCTGAGATGCCCGCTGGACAAGGAAGACACGCTCTGGCCCCATGTAGCTTACAGTCCAATAGGGAGACAGACATTGATCAAGAGCTCACAAGTGTGGGGAAAGTTAAGATGGGGGTGACTTGAGTACAGTGTAGGAATGGCTAAGTCTGGTTGCCTGCTCTAGAGTTCATCTTTGGCATAGGTGTGATCTTTCCTTCCCTCAGGGTGAAAGGGAAAGCCAACCTGTTCCTCCAGCCAGCCATGAACCTTGGCCCAAAGCTGCCCTAATCTGGTGGCCCTTCCTGTGTTTCCTCCTTGAGGGGGAGGGGAGAGACTCCTTCCCACCCTCATTGAGTGTGAGTAGAAGGGAGAGTGTGATGAGAGAGATGGCTGGATATGACCCTAAGGGGGAGCCATACAAGTTAGGGGCCCAGGACTCTAGTTAATCACCTCTGCAGCTCTCCTATAGCCAGGTAATGCTCCACCTACACTGGCCACCTTTTCAGTTTCTTAGGCCACATTCCTCCTACTGCACTTTTTTTCTTTTTTGAGGCAAGAGTCTTACCAAGTAGGCCAGGCTGGCCTTGAACTTTGGATCCTCCTGCCTGAGTACTGGGATTCCAGGCCACCACACCTAACTCACCACAGGGCCTTTACATATGCAGTTCACACTGCCTGGAAAGGTCTTCCCACTGCTCTGCATTTAGTTAATTCCTGCTCATCATTCAGGGGCCAGGTCAAACATTACCTCCTCCAGGAAGCCTTCCTGGACTCCCAGACAAGTTTGATGGTCCCTGCTGAAGTCTGGCTCTGAATGTCCCCCTAGGCCCATGTGCTGATGGCTGGATCCCCAGCCTGTGGAGCTTAAGGTGTGGAAACTTTAAGAGGTAGGGTCCACTTGGAAGAAGTTAGGTCATTGCGAGTAAGCCATTAAAGGAGACATGGGGATGCTGGCCCCTACCTATCTCTTACTCTCAGCTGCCATGAAGTGCACAGGCCCCCTGGGCCATGTGCACTCACCATAGTGCACTGTGCTGCTACAGGCCCAAGGCAACAGGGCCACACAAACTCCTGCTACCGTGAACCAAAATAGACCTTCCCTCCTTCGATTATTTTGGCTGTTTTGTTCCAGAAGTAGAAGGCTAACAACCCCAAAAGGACACCCTCTTTTCCCTTCTTTTCTTGGGATTCACCATAGCCTACAAGTGTACGTGTGTAACTGCTTGCTTGTCATCAGTCTTCCCAGAAGACTGAGACCACAGAAGGGTTTGTTCTGCTGAGGATTCTTGCCAGCACTAAGCATGGTGAGCAGCTCTGTCACCAGGACAGGGGAATACATGTCCCAGAAAAAATGGGGTGGGTGCTTAGGCGTTGGGTGCTCACTCCAGATTTGGGGCCATGGAGGGACATGTAGCTCGAGGCCACAGAGGTGCAGGAAGGACAGTGAGGGCTGGAGTCAGGGCAAGGGTACTAGGACTGGAGACAGAGTTACATCCCCAAGGCAGTGGGGAAGGACTGGAGGACATGGAAGAAAAGGGAGTTCAGAGCCACTCGTGGGCCTCTGCTTGGTGCTTGGTGCCTCACATAGTACAGGTGTCACAGGTGAGTGCCATCTGCACATTCCACCCCAACCTCCCTCCCTCCTGTCCACAGCCTGGGTGCTGTGCCCAGCATCAGACACAGGACACAGCTCAGCAGCATGAGCCCCCTTTATTAACCATCTTCCCATCTCTGAGTGTGCATGGGTAGAAAAGAAATACCCCGATAGGGAGGGGCGGGGAGAGGGCAGGAAGGGACCCCTGAGGTCTGGCTCAGAGGCTGGAGTCCAGCTCCTTTCCTGGACCAGCCCACCTCTGCGACCCGGCCTCACCCGCGCCCCCTCCAACGTGACACTGGAGGCTGTGCAGCTGTGGACCACGCAGCACCTTCCTAGTCTTGCAGGGCCTGGTGCTGTGCAGGAGGCTAAGAGAGGACAGCAGAGGGGCCCTGGCCTGGGTGCAGGGAAGAACAGGCACCAGGAGGGGATGTGGGAAAAGGCACCCACCTGCCTCTACTTCTTAGGTCTGACTGCCCTGACTGGTAGGCTGCTGCCTGGGTGTGGGGGCTCTCATTCCCAGACGGAAGGTTGAGGTAGGAGGGGCCTAGGAAATGCTGGGGTTACCTGGAAGAAGCCTGATTCTGAACCTGGGAATTATCAAAGTGAGTGGGGCAGAGGAGGGGTCAAATGGGAACATGAAGCGAGAGAACAGTGAACCTCCCATCCTATGGGTCAACAATCCAGGGGTGACCTCAATGTGACTGACAGGATGCTGAGGCCAGGCCTGACAGAGGCAGAGCTGAGGAAGCTGATGAGAGGTCTTCCCCGACCTTTAAATAATAAAAACCTTGAACTACACAGAGAAATGGGATAGGGGTGAAGAAGGGAGGGAGCAGCCATTATCCAGGTTGGAAGGGGAAATTTCCAGGCTGTCAAAGCAACCCAGCTGTCCTCCCTCTCTGGGTTGGCTGGGGAGGGGGAAGAGCAGTGGCAGAGAGAAGCAATCGCTGAAAAAGATGTGTGACGTTCACCTGGATTCAGGCCAGCCCAGCCCTCGTGGAGGCTCTGAAAGGTTCCCGGCCTCCTCTATCACCCACCCTTGGGCCTCTGAAAATCTGAGAGAAAAGCAGACTCCCCTCTGCCCATGCGGAAAGCAACAGAGGAGTATTCAGCACCACGGCACGAGCACCCCTGGCTGCAGAGCTGGGCAGGCACCATTTGTAAACATTAGACTTGGTGATGTCTGAGGATGTAAGGGACCCAACCTGGACTCTCAGGTTTGGGAAAGAGGCAGGATGGGGTCCCTAGGACTTAAGGAATGTCAACCAGCCACAGGAAAGAGGCTACCAGACTCACTGTGGGGCCAGGAGGGAGTGGACAAGGCTGCATCTACCTGTCTGAGCATTTGTATGACTGCAGTGCTACCTCTGAGAGCTGCCAGACCCCAGAAGAGGCCACTACTGACCATGGCTGCTGATGGACTGGAGCTGGCACTGAGCCCTGGGGTACCAAGCACAGCCCCTATGCAGGACAGGCTGTTCTGGGGAAGATGCTGGACCTTTTGACACGGTGTTTTCTCTCTCTTTTTTTTTTTTTTTGAGCAAGGGTCTCACTATATATTTCAGGCTGACCCTGAACTCACTATGTAGCCTTAGCTGGCCTTGAACTTGAGGTGATCCTCTTGGCTCAGCCTCCTGAGTGCTGGGATTCAGGCATGTGCCACCAAGCCTGACCTGGGACTGTCGTCACCCATGGGCTCCAGGCATGGAGAAATGGAGAGTTGGAAAGTGAAGTTCCTTTATGACACAAGATGTTCTGCCACCATCCATGGCACTGCCAGGGCTGGCAGAAAGCTGGGTCTGAGCAGTCCACAGGTGTGGGGCTGACACTGCTCCAGCACTGCCCTTGGAAGATGTGCGGGGGTCATCCCACCAGCTGGAATGATGTTGGCCTTTGGGTGGGCCCATTGCTGTAAGACACGTTCCTGGGTCCAATGGCCAAGGCCATGTGCTTCTTTTGAGGCAGTGGTTATCCCAAGAGATCCACAAAGATGGCGTTGGCTGTAGTCTGGCCGAAGATGAAGGCTCCCAGAGTGACCAAGAGAACTCCATAACTGACCAATGCCCACCAGCTGCAGGGTAGGGGATGAGAAGGGCCTGATCAGTCATCCTGTCAGTGACTGCAGACTTATGTACCTATATACACACACCCATATATACACATATGTACACTTCAGTTAAACCCCATAACCACTTATAGTATTGCAGTTGGTAGAGCACTTCAGACTTCCCAATAACTTTTTCATAAAAAGGCATGAGGCCAGTTGTATTACCCTAGTGCACAGGCAAGGAGACTAAGAGCTGATGGGATGAACTGACTGTTCACAGCTTGCCTAGTGAAGGGCCAGGGTTAGAGTTCAGATATTCTGCTGGGACGACGGTTAGGAGAAAACAGGTGGCTTGCAGTGTGATCCATTTCATTAAAAAAGAGGCAAAAGGCAAACATCTGGCCTTGGGATGTAGCTCAGTAGTAGAGCACTTGCCTAGCTTATGTGAGGCCCTGGGTTTAATCCCTAATACCGGAAAGAAAAACAAAGCAAACACCTGCAAACATATGTGTCAAAAACAGCAACAGGATTATATCACTTGGTATTGAGATTATTTTTATTTTCTTCTTTATACGTCTGTAGTATGTTTTAAAGTTTGTGTTTTTGTTTGTTTTGCTTTGTTTCCGAGACAAGGTCTGGCTATGTAGCTCAGGCTAGCTTCAAACTAGTGATACTCCTGCCTCAGCTTCCTGAGTGCTGGGATTATATGCATGCACCACCATGCCTGCTGTATATTTAAATTTTTTTCTTTAATAAAAAAGTAGTATTACAGAATAGTTGTTCTTAAATCATGTAACCTTTTTTCAATCTCTACTACTCAGGGAAATGTGCACATTAAAGCAGTGTGATGTTTTTTCATCCCCTAGCCCTAGTCTAAGTTGTCTGTAGCAGACATCCCTGCCCAGTACTAGCTATGAATGGCACCTGCTTCTTGCTTTCCCTAATTCAGCTATATTGTTTTATATCAGGAGTCAGACCAAAGCTCTTCGTGACTCAAATGAGCACATCAGCTGGTGGACTGGGCGACTATAGGCCCTCCCTCAATCGCTGCCACGGAAACCTAGGCCCTGGTCTGTGAAGTGGCAGGGCTCTGCTGAGTTGCATGCAGCTGAGGTCAGTGCGGCCCCAATTAAAACCCTTTCCCCTGAATCATGGCTTCTCACTGACCTGATGGGTTGCTCGCTAATTGCACCTGGTCCCAGTACCTGTTTGTTCTATCCAAGCAAGATAAGTAGTGCTTCCTCCCTAACAGCCCTGCCTGGCACCATCATGCCAGGTGTTCGGCAGTATTTCACCAGATGCCTTCAAAGCATACCCTACTCCTTATTCCTTCCCACGACTGTATTCAATAAATACTGGATGCGCTTGGGGGCCTTTGTCTTTGCTGCCATCAGCAGCACTGACCAGGACCTAAGACCCAGCTTTACCATTCTAAGTCTCCTTTCCCTCTGCTCTTGAATTTGCCTCGTGCTCTCGTGGCTCACAGGCCAGCACCCACGACAGAGGTCTTGGTAAAGTCCCCTTCCCCGTTCCCTACAATTTCCCAGGCTGGGCTTGAAGTTGCAATCCTCACACCTCAGCCTTCTGAGAAGCTGGGATTACAGGCACGTGTCACTGCAAGTCCCATGATTCTTGCAATACTAAGGGACTGAACCCAGCACCTCTGTACTGAGGTACATTCCAGGCTCTTTCTTCGTTCTTTCAGACCGCTCTTGCTAAGTCACTAAGTTGCCCGGGTTGGGCTGGAACTTGGGATCTTCTTGCTTCAGCCTCCTAGAATTCTAGGATTACAGGTGTGCACCGCCAGGCCTAGCTAAGTACACAAATCTCTTGAGTCCTACTTTAGGTCCCCACCAGTTTCCCCATGCCCACCTCCCTGAGAGGACCTTCAGCACTGGCCCTGCTTTACCTGGCTGGTTTCACCTCTTCCATCTCAGAGAGTTTGGCTTGAATGAGGCACAGCCCTGGAAGAGAAGTAGCCCTGTGTTTGTAGGGTGGGGGCTCCCTCCCTCTGCCCAGCCCCCCCCCGCCATCCCGACTAAGAGGCAATGTTGATGGTTGAGAAAGGTCTACGTTTACTCCTCCAGAGAGTCCCTGCCTCACTCTCCATGGAGCTGGAGACCTGGGCTCTGCTCTCCCAGCACAGGCCAACATCTGGCAGGCACCCTTCGGCTGCACGTGAGATTCACAGCAGAGGGGACAGTACTCAATGTGACTCAGTGGTGGCTCACACCCCCAGGGTCCTTCCCAGCGCACTCCTGGACTGATGTGGCTCCCTTGATCCCAGCCGAGTGGGAAGGGCTTTCAAAGAGGACTCCGGACAGAATATGGGTGAACTTGTGGCAGATAGGGCAGGTCAGTTTCCCGAGGATCTGCAGTAGGGCTGTGCCTAGGGCTCAGGTCTCCTGACTTCTGTGTCCCCCTTTCCCTCTGGGCTGTACTGGGTGGAACCCAGTATCTATCTACTGCTGAGTTCGAGATGCAGGTGGCCACTTTCCTGGGCAGGTTCCGAGCCAGTGGGGAGCGGAGGGCAGGGAGGCCTCGGGAGTCCATGCTACAGGGCTATAGATCAGGGGCACCAGGCTCTGCACCTGGGAAGATGAAGATGAAGCAGGCAGCCAGGCCTCCGATGACTGCGATGACCTTGCCGATGTCAGGGATGAAGAGCGCCAGCAGCAGGGTGAGCAGGAACCACACCAGCGTCTGCAGCACTCGTCGCCGCCGCTCCCGCCCCACGTCCTCCTCCACTGGCATCCCCTGGTAGCGCAGCCACAGGCCTTCGACCACCGCCCTGCCCACAAGAGGAGGGGCTCAGAGGTGCCCTAATGACACCTCCACCTCGAGCTCACAGCAGCCAGACCCCACATGGGGCAGATCGTGGGTAAGGCCCTGATTCCTGAGCCTCAGTTTCTTCTGCAACAGAAGAGCACTGCCCTTGGTGCTGTGGAGATGAGATGGTGGATGCAAAGGGCTCAGTGGTCTGCTTCATCTTGTGGGAACCAGCACTGTTAATCTTCAAAAGGAACTGTTCTGGGTTTCTAAGAGGCCAGGAGTCCATGTGACAGCTCAGGAAAGGATCTGGACTAGATTCTTGGAGAACAGACTGCTCAGGACAAAGGTACCCCCCGAGACCCAGCTTGGAGTATGCGAGGGGGCCATCCTGGGCACGGACTCTTCTATGGGCTTCAGTTTCTTCCCAGTGGGTTTCACAGAAGCCCAAGGGCCATGCTGAAGGGCGCACAGGGGCTTTGTGTATGTGGGGAGGAGCCTCACCGTCCACAGAAGTGCAGGATGGGGTAAGAGGTGAGCACACTCAGGATGATGAAGGCTCGGGCCACAGCCACTGCTACGTCCTCTGAGGGATAGGACAGGAGCACGTCGGGGTCCACAGCAGCTCCAAAGGTCAGGAACCCACAGATGCCTGTGGCCAGGGACAAGGGGGCCAGGTCAGGCAACCCTGGGACCCTGGGAAGGGGGTGGACTGCTAACTCCTGCTGGGTACAACATCAGCAGGGGAGGATGCTGAGCAGCTCTTGAGGCTTGGACTGAGCCTCAGGCGGAGTCGAGCTGGGAGCAGTGGCCTCTGCACAGCCTTCTCAGATGCCCCCTTGCTGGAAGCCCTCTTGACCCCGAACTGCTGCCTTTTTGAACTTGACCTTGGCCCTCACATTGCTGTCTCAGAATTTCTACACTAACTCTTCCATCTGCTCTGATCTTCATGCTGCCATCTCACTGTTCAGGTCTTGGGTCAGATGTCCCCTCCTCAGACACCCTGCCTTGACAATCCAACGTTATCCCAGCACTCGCTCATCAAAGACTTTTATTCCCTTCAGAGCATGCATCTCTCTCTGAATTGCCTTTAAAACTGGTGTAATCTCTGCCTCCCCAGGCAGAGCATGCGCTTCAGAACAGGGCCTTGGCCCATCTGCCTCTCACACTCCAAGCTGTGGCTTCAGGGGCAGGAACAGAACCAGTCCAGGTGGTTCAGGTGCCCCTTCCCGGGCTCCTAGTCCTGCCCCCTCCCATCCAAACCATTCCACACAGCAGCCAGAGTCCTCTTTTCCCAAGCCATACTCCCTGCTTAAAATGGTTCCTCTCAGGATACCAACAGCAGCTGGCTCCTCCTGTCACCTGCCTGGGCTGCCACCTGCCCCCAACTCCCTGCTACACAGCTACACAGACCTCCTGTCCCTGCCTCAGAAGCTTGGCATTTTGCAGTTTCTTGTCTGTGACACTCCTCCCCTGCTTGGTATATTCTGGCTCTCTCATCATCCCTCTGCCTTCTCCAATGCCACCTATTTGGAGAGGAGCCTTCTGTGAAAGCCACCCCCATCCAGTCCCACCCACCCCTTCCTGGTTTCACTGCCATGATGGCACCTGCCACTGTCTGGAAGTTATCGCTGATTCCTTTTTCTCTCTTGTACAACTGTCTCTTCAATGAGACTGTCACCCCCATAGGGGCAGGGCAAGGCCCATCCGTCTCCATGGCATCCCCACACTGAGAACAGCTCTTGGTGTTTACTAGGCACCCATTCAGAACTGACGAATGAATGGATAGACACACCTCTTCCATCTTGGCAGAGGCAGCCCCAGGCAGCCCCAGTTCAAGCCAATGTCTACAGATCCTATTGGGAATGCAGGGCTGTCCCCAGCAGAGGTGGGCCCAAGGATTTGAGGACTCTGTGGGTGGGGTGTGAGACACTCTATACCTGGCCCTGGGAGGGGAGCACTCACCTGTGCCCATGTAGACAGCCAGGGCTATGACCATGGCAGCGGTCACCACCCCGCCCCAGGTCTTCACCTCAGGCTGCTGCATGCTGTTGAAGACGGGCACACTGCTCACGTGGCACTGTCCGGGTGAAGAGCACGGTCATGGTGGGAAAGTGACCTCACCCCCAGTTTCCAGAGGGAGGGACCTTGGGGACAGAGGCTGCAGGGACAAGGGGCAAGCTCTGGGGACCCCGCTTTATCCTTCCTCCCAGGACTCCCCCATCCTGCCCGTAATATGGGTTCTATCCCAGGGTGGAGATGAGCTGAGGGGACACCAGGACTTTGCAGCTGGCACCTGAAATCCAAAGCAGATGGTGGGCATGGCATTGAACACAGCCATCCAGGAAGCTGGCCTGTGGACAAATACAAATGTGTGTCTGCCTGTGAACCCCTCTGAGCCACCAAATGTACCCTGATTCTTCATTCATCCCATGATAGTCTCTAGCAACCAGCATTCTACACACTGAACACACAGTAAGTCTGAGACTAGAGAGAGGAGACATCTCCTTTTACAGTTCAGCAAATGAGGCTCTGAAAGGCCTTTCTGGGACTAAAATCCAGGATTCCTAGCTCAAGGACTCATGCCTTTGTTTCTCTGGTATATTCCATTAAAAAAAAAAAAAAGTGATTGGGCTGGGGATTTAGCTCAGTGGTTCCGGCACCTGCCTCACAAGCACAAGGTCCTGAGTTTGATCCTTGGTACCAAAAAAAAAGAAAGTGATAAAACAGATTTATCCATATACAGAAGATACAAAAATTACCGATAAACGCAAGTTGGAAAAATGTGCAATTGCATCCTATCAGTCCCCACAGCCTGGTGCCTTGTCTCGCACCAGCTCATTTCTCGGATGTCGGTGGCAGGCAGTCTCCTCCTGCCTCTGGCTCTCACTCTTCCCTCCAGTAAGAGACCAGAACCTCTGCCGCCTTCCTGCAATCCCCCTTGAGTCAGCCTGATGACTTTGGGAGGATTTACCTGTGTGGCATTTTGATGCCTGACCTATAGCACCTCCAGGGGCCTAGATGGCAGCTTCTACCCTACGTTTCCCAGGGGCCCTCACCCACCTGGTTAGGATGTCCCCTGGGGTCATCTCTTTATCTGGCCAGATGTATTTGATGATAACGATGGCAGTGACATACCAGGTGCCCACGACGCTCAGGAAGCTGTAGGAAGGAGAAACTGACTTCCAACTCCCCAGCCCCAGCAGCTCCCTGTCTAATTTTATCCCCTGGGGTGCCCGTCCCCAGCTCTAGGGACCACAGCTGTCCAATGAACACTAGGGACGCTGCCAAGCAAGGACTTGAGAGATGCCTGAGAAGTCAGTTTCAGAGACCTGCCATAGCTAGGAAGGGGGTGGATAGCCAATGGGGACCTAAGTGGTGTTGGGAAATGCACTGATTCAACTCCACAGCTCAGAGAACTGGGCTGTAGAGCACATTTACAACTTCAATCACAGGAGCCAAGCCTTGGCCTGCTAGCAGGCCATACTCTGGGCCAGGCCTGAGAGAACCAGGAGCTGCTGAAGCTAAAGGGCGAGAGTACAAATAGTGGAATGCCAATATTGCTGGGACTGTGGAGACGGCTGACTGTGACCCTTTCCTTTACAGACTGGAAGATAGTATAGAGCTCTGCAGCTGTTCAGATTCTAAGCCAGGAAGCCAGGCTTCTCCCTTCATGTTGAGTTGCATGGAAGAGGCTGGCAGGTGGACGTTCTCAAATGATCACAAATCCTGTCCTCTCAGGAGAAACCAAGGCCCAGGCTAGCAGGATACTCTCACATTCCCAGCCATCACCCGTCTCTTCCTTGACAAGAATATTTAAAACTGAATCTCTCACTGATGCCAAGGGGTGCTGTCTTCCCCAATGGGGACAGAAAAGGAAGGTCTTAGGCCTGACACCACGCAAGCCCTGGTCCACCTTGCATTGCCCACTTTGCTCCCTGAGCAGGCAAGGGGTCATGGAGGAGAAGAGCTCCCAGCAGTCCTTGGCTCTCCAGCTGCCTGTGATCAGGGCTTCTGTCTGGCCCAGGCTGGGGTGGGGCCTCCAAACCTGGCATATTTCTGGAAGCCAATCTCCCTGGGGATGGAGAGGGGCAGGATGAACATGAAGGCAGTGAGGCTGATGGTGAACTTTCGGTCTGTGTACCAGGGGCTGCTGATGGCCTCCTCAGGCTCCTTTGCCATCACCGCTATAACTGCAGAGGGAGGGAGGGAGGAGGGAATGTCATGCCAGGCCACCACAGGGTGTGGCCCTCTGCTCTGCTGGGCCCCAGGACCTCCCTCAATGGGCCCAGTAGCCTGGAGGGAGGATTTCCACATGAAGGCCAAGTAAGTGTACAGCTTTTCCCTCCACGATCCCCAGGGCCAAGGGGGAGGACTGGAGTGGGCATGCTGGGGAGAACCTCACTCTTGTCTTGCTGGTCGCCAATGATGATGAGGAAAGCAATGCAGGTGCCGAAGGTGTAGGTGGCGATGGCCACCTCACACAGCACACCTGTCAGCTTGCCACACACGGCCCACACCACCTCCTGGTAGGTCCTCTCATTGCTGGCCTGGGAGCAGTAGGCCAGGATGACGAGGCCACTGATGATGAAAACCAGCATGCCCTGCAGCGAGGACAGAACAAGAGGGTGTAGGGAAGGCCTTCGAGCCAAGCTCAGCATTTACTGGGCCAGTGCCCAAAGTGAGTCTGGAAAATGGGTCTCAATTTGTAAGGCAATTTGAATAGACTGCTAGAGGTTGCCAAGTCGAGATTTTCTTTAAACTCTCATGGGCCCATTACTCAGCTTCAAAAATAACCAATTCATGGTCAATCTTGCTGCCTCTTATTCCCCTACTCCCTCTAGATTATTTTGAAGTCAATGCAAGCTATCTTATCATTTCATCAGTAAATATTAGTAGTCCTCTAAGAAAGAGTCCTTTAAAAAAAAACAAAAACAAAAACAGAACCATAAAATCCACGTAACACCTAAAACATTAAATTTGCATTGATGGTCAAATCTCTTTGATGGGGAAGACTTTTGAATCCTCACCTGGGCTCATACTAAAGGGTGCTGGAATAGACTGGGAATGACTGCCATGTGCAACAGAGGGAAGAATGGCAGTCTGCCCCTGCTGACCATGCCTGATCCAGAGCCCCCTGATGAAGCTGCATATGCTGCATATCTGCAGCATATGCAGCTGCATCTCTGCTGCCAGCCCAGGCACTCACCATTTGCAGCATGACACCAGCTGTCACGCCCCCTGCAGTGCTGAAGGCTGCTGGGAAGTTGAGCAGTCCTGCGCCCAGGCAGGCATTGACGACGATGAAGATGGCCCCAAGCGTGGAAGTGGTGCCTCTGTCAGGGCCCCCAGGAAAGGCGTCACCCTCACTCTTGGGGACCATGTCCACACAGGGACTCTGCAGCAGACGAGCCCGCTCCCCAGCATCTGTGCTGGGGCCCCACTCGCTGTAGTCACTGTTGATGCTGACCTGGGCCATGGCACTGAGAGCCCTCTTCCTTCAAGGGCTGTGGGCTCTGCCTTACGACCACATCCCAGGGGTGCAGAGGGAACACTTGCCTGTTCGGGGCTGTTATTTTATGGAGACTCTTTTCAGCCTAGATGGGATAAAGGCAAGTACTTCGGTTATCCTGGAATACGGAGGCTAGGGGACAGAAAGATAAAACAACTTTGCCAAGATCACAAGGTAGCCAGGTGAATGCCTGTAATCCCAGCACTCTGGGAAGCTGAGGCAGGAAGATTGCCAGTTCAAGGCCTGCCTGGGAAACTTGGTGAGATCTCATCTCAAATTAAAAAACAAAAGGGCCAGGGATATTGCTCAGTGTGAACGCTCTGGGTTCAATCCCCAGTACTACGTTGTGTGGAGTGGCAGACAAAGGAAGGTGTCAGGTACAAACTCTGCTTGTTTTAGTCTGTAGGGAAAATGAGACCTGAACATAAAGAGAAGGTGTTAACATGTTGGGACTAGAGAGGCCCCAGTGATCAGGTACGTCACAGCTGTATCTTACCTCATTCAATCCTATGGCAGTCTTGTCAAGAGTTTCAGAGAGACAAAATCACTGATCTAGGGTCACACATTGGCCAGCTGACACACACAATTTGGACCCACATCTGTGTGTCTTCCCAGGCAGTTTCCACATCACAGGGTCCTACAAGGATCTCTCCCCAGGAACTGTGGGTGTTTCAATGCACACAGCCCAGTGCACCTCCTTGTAGTCCAGACACTAAATCATGTGTGGCTTTCAAGGCCCTCAAAATTCAAGCTAATTCTCACTCCTTTCCCACATGACAAGTCCCCCATACCTTTCACATGTGTCCTCGGAACAATAACCAATAATCCCATCCTTGAAATGTTCCCAGCCCCTCTTTGCCAGCCCCCTATTCCAGACTCATTTCTTCCCATTTTCTCAGCCGCTCACTGAGGCTTTCTTGGAGCCACGTGAGGGCCTAGCACTGCTCAGCCTGGTTACCTTTTGGCTTTCTCTCATGTGCTACCACTTCACGGCACCAGGATCGCTCTCTTGGGTCAGATTACAAGACTCTGAGGCTGAACATGTGGTCTTGTCATTAACTGACCACCACTCTGGCAGCTATAGAAGGTTTTACCTAATTTAATCTTCAATACAGTCCTAAAAGTGACATAACAGTCACCACTTTACCAAGGAGGAAACTGAATCCCAGGGCCATTAAGCCATTTAGCATTCTACCTGGGGCCATACAGCAGTAAGTGATGGAGCTGGGATTTTAAAACTAGGCCTGAATCCCTAGCACCACAAAGAAACAAATAACAACAGCATCAACAGCAACAAAACCCTGGTCTGTCTGGCCATCGAGCATCCATCTGTTTGTGTTTGTGCCACCCTGGACCCAAGATGGCACCATGGACATGGCTGAACTCAGATATCACGCTTGCCACTTGACTCTCTTTTTTTTTGTTGGTACTGGGGATGAAACTCGGGTCCTTGTGCTTGTGCAGCAGGCGGTGAAACCACTGAGCTAAATCCCTGGCCCACTGACTGACTGACTCTCTTCATTCTGGGCAAACACAGATAAACTGCAGTTTTCCCCTCAGCTTTGGCCCTTTCTTGAAAACCAGAAAGAAGTTTCTTCTCTCCAGAATCTTGAGATGCTCTGAGGAATCCAGCCCTGAAAACTGACCCTCAGTATGCTCAAGGTTCAGCTATGGCCCAAGACCTTCAAGAGAAATAATAGTCTTAAAGAACCAAGCCCAAACTCAGTTCAAGAGTGGCTCTGAGCAGGCAGAATCTGTGATATGGGACTCAGATTAGACTATTAGGTCTCACTGCTGACTCTTCCACTTTCCAGCTGTGTGACCTTGGGCAAGTCACTTCACACCTCTAAGCCTTTACATCGTACATTCCTATGAGGACTGTGTTAATACCACCGAGGGCTGAGCACTCAATAAATGGTCATAGGGCTGGGGATGTAATTCAGTGGTAGAGCAGATGGTTAGCATGTGTGAGGCCCTGTGTTCAATCCCCAGCAATCCCCTGCCCCAGAAGGGGTCATGGCTTTTGTTATGTTTGCAAATGTCCCTTCCCATTTTGCCCAACCCCTACAATGTGTAAGAAGCCTCAACCCTGAGTAAGCAGAGATCAAATAATTATCAAACTGGGGCCTGGTGCTACTTGGCAGGTAACACTGGGCACAAAGGCATTGGGACAGCTAATGGGAGGAAGAGCAAGGTGAAGGCCAGATTAGAGGGCAGGGGCTGGGCTCGGGAGGTAGCCCAGTGGTAGAACATGTGCTTAGCACATACAAACAAGGCGTTGGGTTCAATCCCCAGCATGCAATCCCTGAAAAAAAAGAGTAATGAGGAGCCATGAGACACCTTCCAGGGGTAGCTTTTGATTAGTTACCACCTAGGCTGGCAAAATCTGCCAGACTCCTTTCCCCAGTCTCTTCCTTCCTAAATCCCGATCGCAGGGTATTCAGACAAAATTCATTCTATTCTCCACTTCTCCCTCTCTGGCTTACCTCTCTGTGGCCCATAGGAAGAGAAAGAAACTGATTGGGTTCTGCCAAAAGAACAACCTAACCACCGTCAATCACACAGACATTCTCTCTGCGGCGTCAACCCCCTGGGGGTCTAGAATGGCTACTGGGGCCCCCCGGAATGCTTCCCAGTTGCTTCTCCTTATGATGGGATGAACAAAGCTGGGAAGTGTACCTTCTTGAGAAAGAGAGAAGAAAATGCAAATGAGGGGCACACAGTCCCAGAAGGGATATCCTTCTGCTGCTCCCAGATTCAGAAAGATCAGACCCCACCACAGGACTTCATCCTCTTACACAACCTGTCCCTAAACTAACAACTCAGCAAAAAATCAAAGCAGTGAGTAGTGAAGACAGAGTCTTGGGACTCCCAGGATTCCAGCCTGGTTCCAGAGCAGTCTGAGACCACCTCTTCCACCTGCTCACACCGTGAGGTCGACTGGGTGACTTGTCCAAGTCATAAGCCCAGGGGGGCTCCTGACCCTCCAAGGAGCAGATTTTCTTTTGCTCCCACCCCACCCTACCCCACCCCAGTGCTCCCACCACACAGGAGCTCAAGCTGAGATCCTCACAGATCTGGGGGGCTGAGTGCCTCCATCTCCACCACCCATTACTCAGCTCCCTTGTTCCCAGCTTACCTGCTCTATCGAACTACTTGGCTATGGTAGAAGGAGGTTGTTTCTTCTTCCTAGATGGCTGGGATCTGGTTCTCCTCGCTTCCCGGTAGGCTCAAGTTCTTTCTCAAGACTTTAACTAAAATCTGCAGTCAGCATAGAGAAGAGTTTGGGGTGTTTCTGGGCTGGCTCAGCAGAGCGGGGAGGGGGACTCAGCTCTGACACCAACTCATAGAATGAAGTGCCAGAGGGAATAGGGGAAAGGCTCACGGGGGGCAGAGATAAGACTAAAGTCACAGTGGGTACTTGGCAGGGTCACAGATACAAGCCTGATGCCCATATGCTCTGGACTTAGTTGTAACTATGGCAGCAGGCCCCTCAGATCCCACCCCGGGCGGGTTCTCAGTCCAGCCTGGAGTTGGAGCCCTACTACACAGGGGTTGGGCTGCACTGGGACTTGGGCTAGGAGCGGGGCGGGGGCGATTCTCAGGCTGTAGTGACGATGGTGGGTGACGTCGGCTCACTAGCGAGGGGCTCCCGGGACTCGATCCTGGCCTAGGTTTAGGTGGAGTCCGGGGCAGCACGGCCGGTGCCACAAAGGGTGGGCAAGGGGCGAAGCCGGGGTCCGGAGTCCTGCAGGAAACGGACCCGAGTTCTGCCTCGGAGTGGGACTCCAGGGACCCTAGCACCTGACGCATCCACCCTCCACGGCTCCCACCTCCTGCCACCTACCTAGTGTGCTTCATTCCCTAGCCGGCTGCGGAGGCACGTGAGCACGGATCACATGACAGTCTAGTTCTGGCCAGCCGCGGTTCACCTTGGGAGTTGTAGTTTCCAGTAAGTGTGAGTCTTGGAAAGCCAACTCCCTGAGTCATCAGCCTGACAGCATTGTCCTGAGCCAGCCTGGCCCCCAGTCAACCCGTGTTTATTTCACTATTTTTAAGCCCGGCCTCTTGGTCAAGCCAGACACTGCCCTCTCCTTGGAACAGCAATGGAGGTTTGGCACCGTCCACAGTCTGGGGCGGAGGCCCAGAGCTATTTGGCTTCACTAAACTTCCCAGTCTCTTGTCTATGTATTTGTGCCCACTGGCCAGTGCCCGTGGAGTTTGCCTTACTGAAGATTGTGGGAGACTGTTTTTACCTCCTTGAGCCCTGGTCTTTCCTAAAAGAGGGAGGACTGGGCTGAGTATTGTTCCTGGGCACAAACTGGGACCTAGATTCTAGAACATTTCTGAGACATTGTAGGCTCCCAGTAAACATTTGTTGAATGAGGGAATGGGTGTCCAGAGTTGTGACTTCTGTTCTTGGCTGTGTCACTCATAACTTGTTATTTTTGGCATTCTGATTCCCTCTTCTGTGTGTTGTGGGTTTTTTATCACACCTGCCTCTCCATTGCATCAGAGGTCCTCAATGCTAAGAAAGTATGGGATGTGGCTTGGAAACCCAAGTCTCGTTTTTAAAGTTGGAGATGTTATTGAGATCATTATAGATTCATATGCCTTTCTTTTTTCTTTTCTTTCCTTTTTTTTTTTTTTTTGACACATTCTTGTTGTGTACAGTAGTTCAGGCTGATCTTGAACTCACTGTGTAACCCAGGCTGGTCTGGAAGTAGTGTGGATCCTCCTGCCTAAGCCTCCCCAGTGCTGGAATTACAGGCTTGTGCCCCCCAATTCACATGCATTTATAAGAAATAATGCAAAGAGAGCCTATGTACCCTTTATCCAGTTTCCTTCAATGAAGATATTTTACAGAACTATAGTACAATACTATGACTTGGAGATTAGGATTGACATAATCTACTGATTTTATTCCTAGTTTTACTTGTTCTCTCTCTCTCCTCCCTCTCTCTCTCTCTGCATTTGGTTCTATAAAATTTTGTTACACGTGTGAGGTTTGTATATCCACATCATGTGGAAGAAATTGAACATTTCCATAACCATAAGATCCTTCCTACTTTTCATACTTGCTTCCCTGCTGCAAGACCCCATTAAAATCACTCGTCTGTTTTCTATTTTTGAAAATGTGTCACTTCAAAGACACTGTAATGGAACCAGGCTGTCTTAGTCATTTCAGGTTGCTATCACATAATACCATAAACTGAGTGGCTTAACCAACAGAGATTTATTTCTCACAGTTCTGGAAGCTGAGAAGTCAATGATCAGAGTAAAAGCAGGATGGGCTATTCTACTTTATAGATGACCAACTTCTTACTGTGTCATCACATGGTGGAGAGTTGAAAGAAAGCAAGCTCTCTCTTGTTCCTTCTTCTATTTATTTGTTTAGATGCTGGGACTGAACTCAAGGTCTCCTGAATGGTAGGCAAGCACTCTACCACTGAGCTCTATGCCCAGCCCTCCTGTCTCTTCTTCTTCTTCTTTTTTTTTTTTCAACCGGGGGTTGAACTCGGGTCCTTACGCTTTCGAGCCAGGCGACGGAACCACTGAGCTAAATCCCCGGTCCTGTCTCTTCTTTTAATTAAGAGCATTTATCTCCTCATGAGGGTTTCACTCTTCATGACTTCATCACCTCCCAAAGAACCAAACCTCAAATAGATGACATTGAGGGTTATAGTTTCAACCTATCAGTTTTGAGGGTACACAACATTCAGTCCATGGGACATATAGTGAACATTTTAGGGTTGGGTTTTAAAAAATGCAACATAATTCCCCAGAAACTCATCCCAAATGTGTACAAGTGTGTGTATAGGTTTTATTGCTGAATAGTATTCCATACTATGTCTGTTGAATAATTTGTTTACTTCAATTATTTGTCGAAGGACATGTTAGCTACTTGAAGTTTAAAAAAAATAACAATAGCTTTATTGAGATATTATCCATCTAAAATAAAATCAGCCCCATTTAAAGGGGATCAGGTGGTTTTAGTATCATGAGGGTTGTACAAACATTGCCACTATCTAATTTCAGAATATCATTCCCCAATCCCTGTAACCATTAGCAGCTCTCCACATCCCTCCTTCCTCCTGTCCCCTGATAACTACTGGTAGAATTGTGTGTCTATGGACATGCCTGTTCATTTGTTTTGAGGTGTTGGGGATTGAACTCAAGGCCTTTGCACTGAGCTACATCTCTCGCCCTTTTTTATTTTTAATTTTGATACAGGGTCTTGCTAAGTTACCAAATTGCTCAGGCTGGGCTTAAATTTACAATCCTCTTGGCTCAGCCTCCCAGAGTGCTGTGATTATAGGCATGCACCACCATGCCTGGCTACTTTATTCACTTTTATTGCTGAATAATATTTCATTGTATGGCTATATCACATTTGTTTATTATTCACTGTGGATGGATATTTGTGTTGTTTCCACTTTTTGGCTATTGTGAATAATGTTGGTATGAATGTTCATGTACAAGTTTTTGTGAACATGTTTTATTCTCTTAGGTAATGCAGAAGTAGAAATGATGGGTAAAATATATATATATTTTGGTACCAGGGATCAAACTTGGGAAATTGAGCTTGCAAGGCAGGCTGCAGAACAACTGAGCTAAATCCCCGGCCCTGATGGGTAAAATAGTAACTATGTTTAACCATTCTAGGAACTTCCAGGTGGTTTTCCAAAGCAGTTGCACCATTTTATACTCCTACCAGCAGTGTGTGAGGGTTCCAGTTTCTTCACATCCACACTGATGTTTTTTGTAGTTTATCTTTTGTGTGTGTGTGTGTTACTGGGAATCAAAGCTAGGGGTGCTCTACCACTGAGCTACATGCTCAGCCCCCTCATCATCATCATCATCATCATCATCATCATCAGTACTGAGGATGTACACCCAGGGCTTGTGCACTGAGCTACATCTGTAGCCTGTTCTACTTCTAAATTTTGAGACAGGTCTTCTTGCTAAATTGTCTAGGCAAGACTTTAATTTACTACCATTCTGCCTCAGCCTCCCTAAATGTTGGGATGACAGGTGTGTATCAGTGTGGCTGGCTTTTCTATCATTTTTATCATAGCTGTCCTATTGGTATGAAGCGATTAATCTCATTGTGGTTTTTGTTTGAGTTTTCTTCATAAATAATGATACTAGCATCTTTTCATGTGCTTATTGGCTATATCTTCAATGAAAAAATGTCTGTTCAGATGTTTTACCACTTATTAATTGGATTTTTTGGGGAACTGGGGATTCAACTCAGGGGCTTAACACTAAGCTATGATCTCAATACTTTTTATTTTTTATTGTGAGACAGGTGAGGAATTCCTGGATCCATACATGAACTCCCTGATTCTGATTATGACATTATAGAATTACCAAAATATGTTTTTTGTATAATTCCTTTTCTAAAAGTTTTTTTTTTAATTTGTAAGAGCTGTATTTTTTTTCTGATTTTTGAGGTAATATATGGAAAAGAATGTATAGATCAAAATAAAAGTCACCAGTATTACCAATCCAGGGATAATTCCTGTGAACATCTTGATATAATTATTCTAGACATTTTATATATGCATATTATACATGTAAAATAGTAAGCATAAGATCAAAATTACTTTATTATCTTTTAAAACTTACTGTATTCTGGATATCATTTCTTGTAAATAAGTATAATCATAAAAATTACAATTTTACATCTGCACACATTTGAACTGGAATACCAGATCTATTTAGCTATTCTTTATTCAATTTTCCATGATTATAAACAATACACTGATAAAGAATGAAACCAGCATGCATGATGGTGAAGGCATTTTTGGGACCCTGAACACTTGAATCCAGCTGTTAGACCCCTCAGCCAAAACTACCAGTAGATCGGTGTTGGGTTGTTCACATACTTGAACCAGTTCATGTACATGAGCAAATTCTCTTTTATTGCTTATGTCAGTTCAAGTTGGCTTTTGGCATGTCATAGTCGCTTTCTTATTGCTAACACACAATACCTGACACTCACAACTTAAAGGAGGAGAGGTTTATTATCATGTTTTAGTTCATGTTTGGCTGGCTCCAAAGAAGGAACAGCATGGCAGACAGGCATGGTGGAGGGAAAGCTGCTCACCTCATGGCAGCTGAGAAGCAGAGAAAGAAGGGATGAGCTGGGAAGGAGATAAACTCTTCCAGATCATGGTCCCAGTGATCTGCTTCATCAGAGCAAGCCCCACTTCCTAACATCCATTTAGTTTATCACCCTGATGATTCAATCACCTTTGAAAGCCCCACTTACCAGGTGGATTGTGGTGAGTTCACTGGTCAGCCTGAACTACATAGCAAGGCCTTGTCTCCACAAAACAAAACAAAACAGCCCATGGGGCTCTTGGGGAGCATTTAGATATAAACCATAATGTGCCACTTGCAACCACGAGTCCCAGCTGATAGACTCTACAGCCTCATGGCCAAGAGGGAAAAAAAATGAAGGGTGCCTTACTGTTCTAAGCACAATGACCTATCCAGTATTTGCTCTTGAATATTTATTGAGGGTTGTCATGGGCATCAAGTAAGATCATGTACATTTTGAAATGCTATGTAGATAAAGGTAAAGGATTATCAAACATCAACTTACAGAAATTCTCAGGTGGAATTCTTTCACATGGCCCAGTAATTGGTCCCAAAGATCTTTGGATAGTAAGTAAATTCCTTTTTGGATTTAGAGAGTGGATTTCATTTCTGTAGATTTCCCAAGCCCACCACCTCGCTGGGGACTTTTTTTATACTGGAGATTTGAACACATGACCTTGTGGATGCTAAACAAGGACTTTGTCACTAACTACATGCCAGCCTTTTACAATTTTTTATTATTTATCTTTGTGTGTATGTGTGTGTGTGGTGGGGTGGGGTACTGGACAACCCCTGTCCTTCACGCTGAGCTATATCTGCAACCCTTTTTATTTATTGAAACAGGATTTTACTAAGCTGCCCAGGCTGGGTTCAAACTTGCAACCCTCCTGCCTCAGCCTCTGAGTCCTTGGATTACAAGAGTGCACTACGATGCTCAGGCTATTTTTATGCTGTATAGTTTGAGACAGGGTCTTGCTAAATTGCACAGGCTAAGACTCTTTTGTAGCTGAGACTACAGGTGTGCACCACTATACCAGGTGCTAGTCTCAATTTTAGCCATTTGGTTGGTGCACAGTGGTTTCTCAAGAGTGGCTTTAGATGATTTCCCTAATGAATAATGATTTTGAAATGCCATACTTTGGCTATGCATATCTAAACTCCGCTATCTTTTTTTGTGAAGTGACTGTCCAAGTCTTTTGCTCATTTTAAAATTGGCTTATCATATTGAATTGTTGGAATCATTTATATATCTAGATTCTAGTACTTATTATTTGCACGTATTGTTAATATTTTGGTCTATATATTGCCTCTTTATTCCTTTAATTGGTTTCCTTGGTTGAAAAGCCTTGTTTTAAGTTTGTGTCCTGTTCATGAAACATTTGCCTAGAATTTTGAAGACATTCTCATTTTTTTCCTAGAACTTTTATTGTTTTCCTATCCTCATTTAGGTCTGTGATTCATCTTGAACTCATTTTTGTATATAATATCAAGTAGGGAAGGTAAAAATTCATTCTTTTTATTTATCATCCAGTGGAGCACATGCCTGTTCCTCTTAGTCTTTATCTTTGAATGAGAGCAGAACGTGGAGGGGAGGAACTGGGGGCTGGCAGAAACACTCCCCTGGGCCCACACAGCGAAGCTCTGCATGACCCAGGTTATGTGTACACATGGTGAAATGGTGACCATTGCTCCTCTTCTGGTGTCATTAGTTGGTAGGAGGGGCAGGGCTGCTTAGCACTCAGTCTCTATCCCAAAGTACAGTGCAACAATGGTACCTTCACACTTCTTTCTTTAGCCCTGCCTCCTCTGCTGCTCTGTAAGCCAAGGAGGGCTGTTACACAAAGGGACAGTTGGTTCTTCCTGGGAAATTGGCTCCTTCTAGGCCTTGCTTGTACTGTTGTGGCAGGGGTTTCTTTTTCTTTCTTTTTTTCACTACATACATGCTTTTATTACCTAATTAATTAATTATTTTTTTTGAGATAGGGTCTTGCTGTGTATTACAGGCTGCCCTTGAACTCCCAACATGGTTTAAAAACTTGCAACTCCTGAGGGATTTAGCTCAGTGGTTCTGCTGCCTGCCTTGAAAGCGCAAGGATATGAGTTCAATCCCCGGTACCAAAAAAAAAAAAACCCCAAAACTTGCAACTCTTAATTATTTTCAGATTCTTCCAGAAGGTTCCGTGTGGTGCTCTTTGTTCTGCTGATCTCAATTTGTTTGGAAAGATTTTGTCTCTTAACTGAAGATAGCAACACTTAAGTGAAATCTTGGACCTGGGGTAAAGAACTTGAGCCACCTATGGGCAGTAGCCTCCCTTGTCTTTCCAGAGGTAGAGTGGACCTTTTATTTTTCTGGTTTTTTTGAGACAAGGTCTCACTATGTAGTTCAGCCTGGCCTTGAACTCACTATGTAGCCCAGGCCGGCCTTAAATTCATGGCAATCATCCTGGATCAGCCTCTGAGTGTTGGGATTATAGTTGTGCCCCCACATGCTCAGCATTGAGGAAATTATTTTCTCTCTAAAATGAGCATACATTATTTCTATCATTTAGAAAAAATATCAACAATTTTATATCACTCTGAAAAAAGAAAAATTGGTCCTTCTGTTAAGTTATAAATAAACTGGTAATTTTTATGATAAAAAGCCATAACTCTGAAGTAAAGGTTTAAAACAATTTTTGGGATGGGATGTGGCTCAGGGGTAGACTGCTTGCCTCGCATGTATAAGGCCCTAGGGTTGATCCCCAGCAGCATTTATAAAAAAAAAAGGCTCAAGCTAATGGTGTGAACTAGACTTTTCCTTCCTAATAGTTCTTTACTTAGTACACTACATCAAGCCCAGTGTCCTTCTCTACAGAGGTTCTTTTTTTCTGGTACCAGAGATTGAGCTCAGGATCTTGTGCTTGCCAGGCAGGTGCTCCACAGAGGTTTTAAAAATTACTTTTAAGTGTTTCAAAAACATCTCAAAGATATTTTTCTTTTGACCTATAAAACACCCATGCAAACACCACAATGCATTATTCTTTTAATATACTGCTGGACTTCATTTACTAAATTTTAGTAGGAGTTTATAACTATAACAGCTTTGCTTTGGTAGTGCTGAGTGAGTTGGACTTTGGTTGTTTACATGTAAGCCCAGGACAGTTTAGTCTACCAGTTCCCCATAGCTGGTCCATGTATCACCTATATGTAATCACCTAGAGGTTTTGTTTTGCTTTCCTGTGCTGGGGATTAAACCCAGGGTCTTGTGCATGCTGTAGCCCCAGCAGCTCTTTTCCCTATAGTACTGGGGATAGAACCCAGAGCTTTCATTCTGAGCTATAAGTATTCCTGGTTCTTTATTTTTTTCATTTGAGACAAAGTCTCAGTAAATCACTAAGTTGCCCTGGCTGGGCTCAAACTTGAGATCCTCCTGCCTCAGCCTCCCAGAATGCTGGGCTGGAATTACAGGTGTGTGCCATCATGCTTGGCTTATTTAAAAAAATAGAGCAGGGAGTGTAGCTCAGTTGTACAGGGCTTGCGTAGCATGCCTAGTCCTGGGTTCTATCCATAGCCCCCCCCCCAAAAAATTTTTAAATCTTATTTCATACTGAATCAATCAGATGTCCAGAGTGAGGCAATATTTTAAATAAACAACCTAGATTTGGGAACTATTCTACCTTAAATTATGATGAAATGAAGGCAGGCAAACTAACTTTTCAGCAGATTGGAGAATATTAACATCTTAGATCCAGACTAGGAAGCTAGGAGTTTCAGCAAACAGGCTGAACTTCTGTAGAAAACATCACGGTTCATACACCACCTGAGGAATGGGACTTAGTTGCCAGTGAGCTGGTAATCTATGTGTTTAAAAATAACAAGATTGGTGGGGTGGTGAATTCCTTTTGCAGTTACTTGAGGTTTTAACAGCTAATTTTTAGCCATTTTTGCTCCAGACAGGGAAAATTTAAAGCAGTTTCTCCTAACCTAGGCAGTTAGTCCTTCTCCAGAGCAGCTGTTTTATTTTTCTTCCTAAAAGATACTTTTCCAAAGACATCAGTGAAGTAGTCCATTCTCTTACTGTTTCACCACCTTGGTATATACCCACCAGCAACAGGAACCCAGAAGAGCAGAGTCTGGAGCAACTCCCTGCCAGCCGCAGTGTCCCTCAGGAGTGAGAGGACCTGCTGTGCCTTCTCTGCCTTCTCAGCAACCACCAGAATACTGAATGGCTCTGGGCCTGACCCTGTTCACTGCTTTCTGCCCCGGCTCGGCCCTATCTTGAATAGCCCTGGGCAATAAATAGATGGGGACAGAATAGACATAGGCAGGGTGGATGCCACACAGGTACCACTGTTAGATGCCTGGTGACAGAACATATGGTCTTACAAGAGAGCTCAGACTGGGAATCTACTGTCTGCACATTGCATACATGTCACTTTAAAAAACTAGAATTAAGCGGTTCTGCCACCTGCCTCGCAAGTGCAAGGACCTGAGTTCAATTCCCAGTACCAAAACAAAAAACCAAACTAGAATCAGTTGCCAACTATATTATTTTTAATTTTATATCAGTTTATTAATTGATTAATTGTACTGAGATTGAACCAAGACCTTTGCACTGAGCTAGGTCACCAGCCCTTCAAAAAATTTTTTTTTCTCTTTTATCTTGACACAGTCTTGCCAAGTTGCTTAGGCTGGGCTCAAATTTGTGATCTTCCTATCTTAGCGTCCCAGAATGCTGAGATTATAGATGTGCATCACCACATCCAGCCAAAATCAGATCAGCTTTGTAGACTTTAGCTAACACCAAACAATTCTGTAGTGTTATGCAGCACAGGTGAAAACAGATCGATACTCATACTCACGGAGGAGCTATGCACTCTAGCAGGAATGCATACTAAAACAGCTTCCCAGCTGCCTTCTCCTGGTGGCCTCAGTTTAATCACCAAGACCACCAAGGGAAAGCAGGACTCCTTTCAAGAACCTCAAAGCCATTAAGCAAGCGGTAGGCAGTGAGAATAATTTGTAGGCCAACATTGAGCAGGAGGTGAGAGAAGTACCCTAATTTCTCTGTTTTAATATGTTTTATTAGTGCATATTAATTTTATAAAATATTGGCTTTCATTGTAGTTATTTATTTTTATAGTTTTGCTAACTTTTAAGCATCAATAGAGCTTCCATAAAAATCAGTATTTCTAATTTTTCTTTTAAAATTGAAGACCTGAAAACTTGGGCTTTCATGCTCACACCTCTCTACTATTCCTCTATGCTGAGGATGAGCACTGATCACTGATGATCAGCCACATACAGTTCCTATCATTTATTCAATTACTTGTCTCCTCTAGACACCCGAAGCGGCCACCTCTGCTCTATCCCTTCTACTCCTTGCCTATATCCATGGCATCCTTTGTGGGACTCTACTTGTCTCCCAAGGTCTGAGGGATGACATGTGCATTCTCAACATCTTTGGACTGGACAAGATGAATGGCAGGATGAAGAAAAAGATATATTTTCCATCAGCATTTGGAACAGCCAACGATTTTTTGGCTTATGGTCAGCGGGACACGACTCCAGGCTCCTGGAATATATGCTCACTCTTACCTTTCCTCACACTTAAAAAAAAAAAAAAAAAGCAGGTAGTGGTTGGGTCTACAATCATTTTATTGTAACAGAGAAACCAGGCTGCAGTAAGTCTACATGATTAGAGCAGATGGTGGTTATCTTTTCAAAGGGTGAAGTATATCTTCTTTCCTGATGCTACCCCACACCGTCCAGCTGCGAATGAGATGAGTGGCTGACAGCCACACTGAGGAAGAGAGCGGTCCAGCCGGCAGAGGCAACATCCCAACGGGAGACAATTACACAACTACTGAAGCAGGTGCTGAAGTAAAGTGCAATCACCTACTCCCCACTATTCTGTGCTAAGAAAGGAGAGGGAATGGCATGAGCAGAGTATTATGTTCTTCATTCTTAGATAAATCCTGATAGGATAAGGTTGATGGTCACTCAAGCAGTAGAATGGGGTGAAATCTGGCTAGATATAACAGATCTTCGTGCCTAAATGACAAAAAGGAGAGCCTGTTCTCTCCTTTTCTTAAATAAGACAGGAGACAGCATCTATTATTTTCCTTGGTGTAGTGAGAATACACTCACTGGTTTTTGTAAAGCATAACTTTGCAATTTGGTCTGTTGATAAGATTGCTCCACCATGGAGGACAAATGTGAGTTAATGGCTGTTAATGGCAGACTAGGTCTTCTCTCACAGCCTCTATTATGAGCTATGTCTCATGCTGGGTCCACAGACCAACCTCTTAAACCACATGATGCTTCAGTTAAAGCTTCTGAAATACTGCAATGTCCTGAATGACAGATTTTTTTTGGCGTTGTGACTTTCTTGCATGTGTAAACTGTTTTAGAAAAGTTAGAGATAAAAGAACAGGGGAGTTTGGTTTACAGCCACAAAGTTCCAGACCAGCCACAATGCCTCTGCCCTAGTTCACTACGTGTTCTTTTCTGAGAAACACATTCAATTGTTGAGTGTTATGCACTGTGGTTGAAAGAAATGATCCACTCACCACCATCCACCCTCCCTCATCCTGTATGTGAATCTCACAACAGCAGAGGCTGAACACAGAAAGGTTGTCTCTGTTCCTTGCATCTGGAGATTACTTCGTGACCTGATGAATGGCATGGGCAAGATAGCCCACATTGCCAGAGGTGACCCCAGCCACAGAGATGCGGCCGTCCTTTGTCATGTAGATCGAGAACTCCTTGGTCAGCCGCTCTACCTTCAGGGAGAAAAGGGCTTGGTTACTTCTTCTAGTTGGGGAATTTTCCCAGCTCTGGCATGGCATAATAGCCAACTTGTTATGATAAAAATAACAGGGGCTCTATTTCCTCACTTAAGCTCTCTTCTTAGGATTTTGGTAAGTAAAAGAAGAATAAAAAACTATTTTAAAGTAGGATGATGAATTTTGAGGTGTGAACAGGTGGAAAAAAAATCTCAGACATAGCACAGAACCAGCAGTGGTCACAAACACAATCAAAACAAGCTGTGTGGGCTGGGGATGTAGCTCAGTGGTAGGGCAACTGCCTAGCATGTGCAAGGCCCTGGTTCCAATTTCTAGTACTGAAACCCCTTTTCCCCAGTGGTGCTGCACCTGCCTGGCAAGTGCAAGGTCCTTAGTTCAATCCCTGGTACCACACACATGCACACACACAAAAATCCCCCCCAAAACCCCCTCAAGGTATGTATTCAGAAGTTTGCAACCTCATGAGAGGGATACAGATAGACAAACAACTAATAAACAAAACAAGCCAGGCACAGTGTCATGGACCTGTGGTTCCCAAGTACTCAGGAGACTGAGGAGGGAGGATTACTTGAGCCCAGGAGTTGAAGACCAGCCTGGGTAACATAGCTGAGGCCCTATCTCAAAACGACAACAATAACCCAAAACCATATGAATGCTACCTATTACCTTTACTAAAAGGGCTCCAAAATAACTTTTTAGGGCAACTCTGAATAGGTATGAACCTATGAGGAATTCTAGTTTGCAAGGACCAATCAACGGGCAGCTGCAGAAAAATATCCACTTACCTGCTCAGGCTTTAGGCCTGTGAAACAAAACATTCCAATCTGGTCAGTGATGTGCTGCCAGCTGTGGGAGGAGCCTTCCTTCTTGAGGTTGGAGACCAGCTGGGTGCGCATGCTAATGATGCGGTCGGCCATGCCTTTCACTTCTTGCAACCTGTAAGGAAACCCAGAGAGGCAGCTCATTTTGGCCAAGAACCACTAGGTAAACTGGAGTTCACAGAATTTTAATCTAGTGTGTTTCAATTCCTAAGTCTTTGACTAAGCCACAATGCTCCACTGGACAGGGAAAAAAAGTTATTTTAGCTGGGGATTTGGCTCAGTGGTGCTGCTGCCTGCCTCATAAACGCAAGGTCCTTTTTTTGATCCCCAGTACAAAAAAAAAAAATCCAGAGCACCAGGACCACTTCAATAAATACATTGCAATAAATGAGTCTACATTTTAAAAAAAAGTTATTTTACAGCATTCTGTTTCATAAGACTATTTTAATCAAACAACTAAAATACTTAACATACTTGAATATTAAGAAAAGTAAAGTCATCACTAGAAAACTTGAGGCTAAAGCAGAAACTATAGGTTTAACAGTAAAATATGACCCTATTCTTTATCATGGATGAATAAACATTGCTGCCTTCACAATAAGACAAAGCACGGTAAACCTACAGTGAACCAAATTCATGTGCTACATGCTGAGGACTGAGTCACAATCCTTGCCTTTAAAAACTTATAATGAGGGCTACAAGCCAAACCTCTAAACAATCTATGGAAGAAGGCAGCATAACATAAAGCTAACAGAACAGTGCTATGCTACAGAGGCCAGAGAAGAGAGGGCTGGCTCTGTCTAGGGACTAGGAAAGGCAGCTCACTTGATTTTGAACACAATTTTCCCCTTAGAACTGCTGCTTACATTCCATTCCCATGGGTCTACAGGAAATTCTTGTTGGTCCACCAACTGGACCACTGTAATGGCATTTATAACTTATCTCTCTGTTGTGTGTTCAGCTTCCTAAATCATCCCTCAGTGATGATGTCATGCACAGCCAAAACAGGTTTAAAATTGTAAATTAAAGGCCAAATAAGGATCTTGCTTATATTTTTATTTGGCCCAGTAAAACATTTTAAAATTGGGTACTTGCATGTAAAATTTTGGATTTATAGTTTCAATTGAAAAATGAGAAGCCACTCCATAGTTAAAGCTCTTATCAGATTGCTGAAGGACCTGAGGATTCGTTTTCCTGGTTTTGAGACCCTCACACCCTGGATCCTTGACCTACTTGGGCACTATGCTGTGATGAATAACCCCACCAGACAACCTTTGGCCCTAAATGTGGCATACAGGCATTGCTTGCAGATTCTGGCTGCAGGTCTGTTCCTGCCAGGTTCAGTGGGTATCACTGACCCCTGTGAGAGTGGCAACTTCAGAGTACACACAGTCATGACCTTGGAGCAGCAGGACATGGTGTGTTACACAGCTCAGACTCTGGTTCAAATCCTCTCACATGGTGACTTTAGGAAGATCCTTGGACAGGAGGGTGATGCCAGCAATCTTGCTTCTGAAATATCTACCTGGGATGGAGTGATAGTGACACCTTAAGAAAAGGTTTATGAGAAGCCACCTGAGAAGAAGGAAGGGGAGGAAGAGGAGGAGAATACAGAAGAACCACCCCAGGGAGAGGAGGAAAAGAGCATGGAGACCTTCCCTTCACTTCCTTTCCTCCTCAAGGGAAAGACTGGAGCCTCAGCTGGCTCCCACTGGGCTTTATGTGGTGGGATCTGTGGGGTAGGAGAGAAAGCAAGAAGGACAAATTCTACAGAGAGACATGTCATTCTACTGGGCTCTGATACTGGCTTAGCCAGAGGTCTCCCACTTATGACTTACACGACCCATCTAAAATGAAGCAGGATACTGACATTTCTTCCTAATACTCTAGAATCCCCAATACCTGCAACCCCTCTAACCAGTACTTTCTTGTTGAAATGTGAACTGTTTTAAGTGTCTGGAGATTTTTTTCTAAGAAAAATGATTAAAGTACTTCCTAGTAAAAAAAAAAAAAAAAAAGAAAAAAAGAAAAAGAAAAATAAGAAGCTGGCAGTAGTGTGTTACCAGTGATTACTGACTGGAGCTGAGAAGCCCCTGGCATCTGATTTTAAATTTCCTGCAGCCACATCTATCCAGCTCCATTCACTTTGAGGCATGGCCCTTAAAGGCACTGCACGAAAAGATCTGTGTATCCTAGATGTGGTGCAACCTTAGCAAAACCCCTCCAACCTCTTTGCTGCTCAGAGCACCCAGTCCTGACTTCTCATGTATATCAGTAAAGGTGTTTCCCACCAGCTCCACCTTCTCAGCTTCACTGCCTTCTATGCTCCTCCTCACTCAGCATTTCTGCCACAGAACTGACGTGGGAGAACTGACGTGGGGATTTCTGTGTACACATTGCACAAGGCACATCCCTGCCTGTACATTTCACAAGCAGATTTCTTTGCCCAGTTTCCCATCATTTCTTTTAGGAAAAGGGCTAGGGATTTAGCTTAGTGGTTCCACCACCTACCCCGAAAGCACAAGGTCCCAAGTTCGATTCCCGGTACCCAAAACAACAACAACAGTCTTTTAGGAAAAAAGCCTTCTCCTCTTTTATTTTTATTTACTTTTTTGGTACCGGAGATTGAACTCAGGACCTTGTGCTTTTGGGGTAGGCAGTGGAACCACTGAGCTAAATCCCCAGGCCGGCTCTCCTTTTTTTAAGGCACAGCTCAGACTGCAGTTCTCATTACATCGTCCCTAACTCCCCACTGGAATCAACTCTTCTTTAGCTGGTATTTATTCTATTCTGTCTTCTTTTTTTTTGGTACCGGGGATCGAACTCGGGTCCTTGTGCTTGCATGGCAGGCAGCGAAACCACTCAGCTAAATCCTCGGCCCTTCTGTCTTCTAAAAGTGTTCTTGTATGCATCTTTCTCACTGTGTTCTAGACTCCCTGAGGGTACCAACCATGTCTTAGTCATCTAGTACAGCACTGTTGTCCAGTATAAATTCCCAAATGTGTACTGAAACATGAACACTAAAAAAAAAAAACCCAAAAACTTTTTTTTTTTGGTACAAGGTATTGAACTCGGGACCTTGCGGTAGCGAGGCAGGAGCTGGAACCACTGAGCTGAATCCCTGACCCCCAAAAACTTTTTAACGATCATGGAATATGGGAATAGAATAGAAAAAAATCACTACAATATTACAATAAACAAAGTTTAGTATAATTCTAAAATCAAAGCTAAGCTGGGCATTGGGGTGCACACCTATGATCCCAGCACCTTGAAGGCTGAGGCAGGAGGATCCTGAGTTCAAGACTACATTGGGTTAAGTTCAGGTCCAGTGTGGACTACCTGTCAAGACCCTGTTTTACAAAAACAAACCAGTAGCTGGGCATGGTGGCACATGCCTGTAATCCCAACACTCGGGAGGCCGAGGCAGGAGGATCATTGCAAGTTTGAGGCCAACCTGGGCTACACAGGGAGACCCTGTCTCAAAAAAACCAAAATAAAACAAAATAAGTCTCCCCCCACAAAGTCCCAAAACCAACCCTACACATACATATATAATAGTGTTTTATACAATATATTATAACTATGGATAATAATAAACAAGGAAAAAAAGCTGAGTTACAGTGGGTTAATATTTTTCTCCCAAACTTGCTTTTTTTTTTCCTTTTCTTTGATACTGGGAAATGAACTAGTGAACTATATTCCCAGCCTTTCTTTCCTTTTTTTTTGAGACAGGGTTTCCTTCAGTTGCCCAGGCTGGCCTTGAACTTGTGATTCTTTTGCCTTAGCCTCCCAAGGAGATGGGATTACATGTATGCACCACCACTTCTGGCTTTCTTCTCCCAAACTTTCTCAAATGTGTTTACCTGTTAATTGTATATAATGAGAAAAAAAAATTATAATTGAAAAAGTAGTCGATGTTTTTGGTAAGTCTAGCATAAATCTATTGTACTAAAAAGAACTATCCTGAAGCAAACTCTTGCTATTTACTTCAATGTTCACAGGATTAATTTGAGATAGGAAAAACAGTTGTCACATGATGACTTGTAGGTTTGGAGACAACAGATTTATTTTTCTACTCAGAAGCTACACAGGAATCTGTCCTCTCAACTAAGCTACACAGGATAAACATACATCTAAATTAAACTATATTGTGTGTCATGACCCATTGGTAGGTCATAAATTCAATTTAGGTTTTTTTTTTGGTACTGGGGATCGAACTTGGGTCCTTGTGCTTGTGAGGCAGGCAGCAGAACCACTGAGCTAAATCCCTGGCCCCATAAATTCAATTTAGTAGGATACAATTTGCATTTAAAAAATATTGGATTCAATCTCTAGCACTACACAAGAAAAGAAAGATAATACTGGAATGTAGCACATGAAGTCCCTAGTATCAAACGTTTTGTGCTTTTTGAGATGAGGTCCTGCTACATTGCCTAGGCTTGTCTCAAACTCCTGAGCTCAAGTGATTCTCCCACCTCAGCCTCCTGAGTAACTAGGATTAAGGAATGTTCTACCATAACTGGCTTAATTAAATATTGAATTAAATAAATATTCTTTTCTTTTTTTGAGGGGGAGAGGGTCTCATTATGTAGTTCAGGCTGGCCTTGAACTTACAGTACTATGTAGTTCAGGCTAGGTTTGAACTCATGGTGATTCCCTTGCCTCAGCTTCCTAAGTGCTGGGATTACAGGTGTGCATCATTACACCTGGCAAATATCGAGTTTTAGAAAGTTACAGTTATATATACAACCATTAACTAATGTGTTCGGGGCCATGATGTAAAATGTATTTTTTACGTGAAATGTGATTAAAAAAAGATTAACACTAATTTGGAGAACAAGTATTAAGATTCAGATGGTAGGGGTCGGGGATTTAGCTCAGTGGTTTTGCCGCCTGCTGTGCAAGCACAAGGACCTGAGTTCGATCCCTAGTACCAAAAAAAAAAAGATTCAGATGGTACAGATAATAAAAACCAAAAATATGCATAAATACTGATTCAATACAAGCAATTATTGTGACATAAACAAAAATATAAGGGCTGTGGATGTAGCTTAAAGGTAGAGTGCTTGCCTAGCACAAGTGAATCCCTGGGTTCAATCCCCAGCACTGCAAAACAAAAACCAAAACATGATCTTCTTAAGGAAGTTTTTCTATATAAGCTACTTTAATCTGAACCTGAAGGAAGGTTTTACTAAATATGGAGACTACAGAATAAAAGGAATTGCTCTTCTGAATTATGCCATGTCTCACAGGGAAATGCCCACTCAAGGATGTGCTGAAAAAATGCACCTCCCCCACCCCAACATGGAATCTGTGAGGTACTGCACATCGCTGGAGGTCAGCTATAAACCAGCTCTGAAGGAGTGGTGGGGACTGGTGCACAGCTGGGGAGTGGCAGGGTTTTTACCATTGCTTTCGTAAGTCCGGGGAAGTCAGAATGGTAGAGGCAATCCGGGCCCCATTGAGAGGAGGGTTGGAATACATGGGACGGATCAAGATCTTCAACTGCGACTCTACCCTTTTGGCTTCATCTGCATCTTTGCAGATCATAGTGAAGGCTCCCACACGCTCTCCTGGAAAGACAAAGCGAAGCTTGTCTTTTAGTTCCCCATCTAACATGCTTAACCAAATCTCAATTAAATTTGCTACTTTAACTGTTTCCATCTGAAGGGCCACAAAAATAACTTTTTATTATAAATAAATAAAAACAGCAAGGATGGTGAATTGAGGCATAACAGAAAGTTTGAGTATTTAAACCTTATTTTATTGTATATATTTTCTTGCCTCCTGGATCAGTCGCTTCTTGTTTAGAAAAGCAATTATCTGTTTTCCAGGTAAGAAGGGACATAAAGGAAAGACAGACAGACACCATTTCTATCTCTCCCTGCCTCTGTGATGTTCTCTCCCAGCTCTTCTTCAAGCTCATCGGAAGACATATCACACTGGGTCCTGTAGCTTACCATATAAGCCCATGTTCTTGGCGTATGACTGGCAGAGGCAAACATTAATGCCCTGTTCGATGAAGTGGCGCACAGCCCAGGCATCCCTGTTACCATCACCGCTGGCGAAGCCTTGGTAGGCCATGTCAAAGAACGCAAAAAGATTCCTTTTCTGGGAAGCAACGAGAAGACCAGCTTTAAGCAACTGTCTGCAGACACCACAGGTAGTTACTTGTACTTACTGAGATCTTGCCTGCCTCACTAGGGGTAAGATAGCAACTTGTCTTTTTTTTTTAAAGTTTGGTTGATACAGTTCCTCAAAAAAGAGAATCTTAACCTCAATGTGCCCAGAATTTTCCTTAAATAGGGTCTGGGTCATTATTTTTGCTTAGTCAACACAAGACTAACACCTGTCTTTTCTGGAGCTAATGTAACCTGGGCAGGCTCTTTCTAAACCGAGGGCTCCTGAGACGGCCTGATTAGAACCATCTCATCTTGAAAGTGCTTTCTGCATGCTGTTTCTGCCTCATTCTTTTTGCAGCTTAGATATGGCAGAAGGTGGTGAAAACAGGGACTTAAAATGGTGGGAGTATTTTCCCCTCTAGAATTCTGATGAGTCTCTTCTGTGATAGCCAGCTACACTCTGAGGGATAATGGCAATACTGAGGAAAGTGGCAGGAAAGGAGGGGACACAGAAGTATATAAAAGGATGTGTAATGAACACTGACCAAGGCAAATGCAGGCACTACGAGCAGACCCAGGGCCAGTGGAGCTGCTGTGCAGGCTAGCCAATGGCAGGCTTTATCCAAACTGAGGAACAAGAATTATTTCAAACCGCTCATATACCATCAATTACAGAACTGTTAGTTAAGGAAACAAGGAGCTCTTTCCTGGTAGCTTATCCCCATGTGAACATTTTGTGTAGGGTCAAGGTTAATTTTCACTGTTAAGACTAAGTTAAGCATCCAAGTCTAGTCACTAAATCCAGAACTTTAATTAGACACATAAGCTTAAATATTAAATGGCTTATATGAGAAACCCAAAGAATAAATAATTTAAGGAGCAAAGTAAAGACAGATAAGAGCGAACAGGGAGACAGATCTTTTGCAAATGAAAGGGAACCAAGAGATGGAGCGGGAGAGAGGGAAGTAAAAAGAATTAAGATGTGTTATGTACATGAGCCAATTCTCCATGATGAACGTCCTCATTATGTACTGCAAACCTGTACTAAAATAAACAAATAAATAAATACAATAAACCTAGAACTAATCCCAATCTGGTCATCCTCCTCACCTTTATCACTAATGCTATTTCCTTCCACTGCTCTTGGCGAGGGTCCACTCCAGTGGGATTGTGGGCACAGGCATGCAGGAGAATAACGCTTTGCTCCGGTATTTTCTAAAGAGAAAAATAACCAAAAGACTGCTGCTTTGCAGCTTAAGAGGAGAGAGTTGCCAGAGGGTCACTAGAATTTGATAAGTAACAAAGAGAATCTGAGGTCTGGGAATTACCCCATTCCCAGATTTTAAGCCAGATATTAGGACCTGGTGGAAGACACCAAATGTCTACAAGAAGTTTATTACTTTTCTTTTGTCCTTCCAGCCCTGAAAGCCACTTACTGAAATGTCCTCAATGGCACCAGTGAAGTCAAAACCGCAAGTCTTGGGGTCATAATATCGATAGCCTTGGAGCTGCATGCCAGCATCCCTGAAGATGGGTGTGTGATTTCCCCAGGTTGGCTTGGGCAGGTAAACATTTTGGCTGAACTTAAAAAATCTTTGCTAAAAGATGAGGTGAAAGGCAATGGAAAAATGAAAAAAAAGGGTAAGCAAAAATGTTAGTATATTTTCTTGAGATATTTTTCTCTACTGAATCTTTTCTATGGTTGACAAACAGTATTAAGTCAGTCTGGGTAATCTGGGCCCTGATAATTATTCTTGTGTAGCTAGGAACTTTTCTGGGCCTTTGCTTGTAAAATGGTGTTAACAGGGTAATGGTGCATGCTTGTAATACCAGCATTCTGGGAGGCTGAGGCAGGAGGATTATAAATTTGAGCCTAGCCTGGGCAACTTAGTGAGACTCTGTCTCAAAATAAAAAGTAAAAAAGGCTGGGGATATAGCTCAGTGTGACAGCCCTAGGTTCAATCCCCAGCACACACACACATGAATTTCTCTCATTGGGATTAAATGAATTAAAATACAAAAAAATATAAAAAAGCTCCCTAGTAACAGTATACAATCAATAAGCTGAGTTTATTATTATTATAATTTCTCCAAAATACTTTCTTTTCTTAATCTGAGAACAGGAAATCTGCCAATTCTGTGGGAAGAGGAAATCTACATCTGTCAGTATTGAATACACGTACAACAGGAAGCCCTGTCAGCTTCCATTGAGAGAGTTTTCCTGAAACTGCTTCCATACTCACCAGAAAGCTGGCTCCGATCCTTAAGGCTCCAGTTCCAGAAATGGTCTGCACGGTGACAAACTGCAGGAGAGACACCATGGTCAGTGCTGTGGCCAGCACAGAGAGGCCCTGCTCTGTCCAATCGGTACCCTTTGCACTTTAAAGGTAATTCCTTATGGCCTATTAATATCACCTATAGAACACTCGTAGGACACAAAAGCTCTACCCCAATACGCAAAAGCAGTGATTTGCACAAAAATAATGAAAAGACTTAAGAATAGTCACTATATTAAAATGTTACTCTAGAATTATATAAAATGGAATGCCTCTCTGAACATGAAAGTTCCATCAAAGTCAACAATTACATCAGGATACTGTTAGTACATTTTATTTTTTGTGGTGCTGGGGATAGAATTCAGGGCTTCACATATGCTAATAAGCACGAGCTCTTCCACTGAGCTTCACCTGCAGCCCATGTACATTTTAAAGCCCATCTTAGAGGTTTTCTATGAGTTTTCATAATCTGAAAATACTTGTAACTCTGGAAATACTAGTGATTCACAAAGGCACAACAATTCATAAAAGACAAGGCAATGTTATTTTAAGATAGGGCATTCTAACACTTAGGTTGTAATTGCCCAGACAGATACATATTAAGTAAAATCACAATATGAATGAAAAATACAGTTTTATTGAGGGGCTAACAGGTGGTTCATTGCATGAATAACTAAACCATATTCTGTCCATGACTTAAGATAATTACTGGGTTTCGGGCTCTGTATTGCTCTCTAAGTTAACAACTAATTGTGTGGAATTAGACTACTCTTATGAACAAAATTTATTCTGGTTTTTCAGAAGTGGGGGGAAGAGAAAGACTGTTGGCTTAATTTGCCTTTTTTTCAATACTGGAAATTGAACCTAGGGCCTTGCACATGCTAGGCAAGTGCTCAACCACTGAGGTACAACTGCAGCTTGTATTTTTTTTCCTCCAAGGTTTAAGAGAAAAATAAATTGGCAAATTAGTCCTTAAAAAACACATTTTCCTTCCCCCCAAAAGTACACCATGATGCACATGAGCTCACACATTGGGAGCATGTTTTTTTCTTTCAATGGTCAAATTGACTGTGACAGGGTAGCAGAGGAAGCCAGGCTGGTCCTGCCCGCCTGGCCACCTGAGGACAGTTTCCTGCTTGCTTCTCCCATCCAGGCCAGAAGCTTAAGTAGTACATGAGTGTGGGGATAAAATTACTAGGCCTAAAATTACTAGTATATCATTATTACACATAATAATCTTTTAAATTATTGCCAATTTATTAGCTAAAGAAGAATTATTAGCAAGTGTGGCCATCTCAGTCATTACACACAAATAATTCTATTTTCTGCTTATTTATTTTTTTTGAGTCTAAGTAACTTTACTGCAGCCTTGAACAATGTCCAATAGTACGTTCTATGTAACAAAATCTAGCAACCAACAAATGAACACTACTTCTTTTTTTTTTTTTTGGTATCGAGGATCAAACTCAGGACCTCGTGCTTGCCAGGCAGGTGCTGTGCCACTGAGCCAAATCCCTGGCCCATCACTTCTTAATTCATTTCAGTTAGGGCAAGAAGTCTTGGGCAGACCTGGCAGTCTGGATATAGTGTTCTCAAACCTACAGTTTGACAAAGTTTGGGTGGGTACAGAGAGAGACATTTTTCTTTCACTGTGAAATTATATCAAAATAAAGACTTAAAAGAACAAAAGTAAAAACAAATATATTCAACAAAGCAAAATAATTTTCTTTCTGCATAATCTCTTGAACTCCACTGTTCTACTTATTTAAATTTTTTAACTCTTGGAGCCAGAGATTTAGCTCAGTGGCACTGCGGCTGCCTCTAAAGCGCAAGGTTTGAGTTCAATCCCTGGTATCAAAAAATAAAATAAAAAAAATTTGTAAACTCTTAAAAGAGATAGAGATGACTCTTGAAAATCTGTATATTCAGGCTAACCAGAGGACCTTCTCTTCCATTAACAGTACTAACATAGAGTAAATACGGAATTTAGTTAGCATTGTTTAATCAATGACCTTTCAAATCTTACAGAGTAGTAAAATGTAAAACATTTGCAGATAAGTTTAAAACCTTGTTTTCCTTTTAAATAACAGTACTGTGATATATAAAGCAGCCCTTCCTTAATAGCTGTTTTGTATTTTCAAGTCCTCTTTGTGCTTTCTTTTTAAACTGGTTCTTAATTGGAAGTTCATTTTCTGGAAAATCTGAGATTCTGCTATTTGGAGCTTGTTCTCTATGCTCTCTTCTAGAACTTTTGGGGCCAGATAAAGAGTGAAAAAACACTGATTCAAACTTCCTGGCTTCTATACATGGCTTTGTTTTGTTATTTCTTCCATCCCAATCTCAATGGGTTTCATGTGCATCTTCTCTGGGTAACACTTGTTGGAGAGGTTTTTGTTTCTTAGTAGAACCTTTCTTCTGTGCTATCACCAAAACACTCCTTTTCTTCTTCATGCAATTCTTCCTTGCTATCACTGCCATCACCAAGCAAGCTATCAGACCCTTTCTTTTTTATTTGACTTGATGTTTTCATGTTTGGGAGAGCAGGTGTCTTCTGGGACTCAGAAGGAACTACAGAATCCTTTTTTAAAGGCTTTGACAGAGAATTTGGAATGTTCCCTCTTGGCCATTTTTTTTTTTTTTTTTTGGGTACCAGGGATTGAACTCAGGTCCTTTTGTTTTTGAGGCAGGCAGCGGAACCACTGAGCTAAATCCCCGGCCCCTTTTCTTTTTGAATTATTATTATTATTTTTTTGGTACCAGGGATCAAACTCAGGACCACAAAAGCATGGTGTCATTAAGCTAAATCCGCAGCCCTCTTTTAAATTATTTATTGGTTTCTTTGCTGTATTTTGGCTTCTTTTGCTTTCTGCTCAGTGGTCTTAGTTCATTCATGCTGGGCCTTACTTTCTTCATCATCTGAAGACAAAGTGTCTTTGGAATGATTTTCTTCTGTAGTACTCTTAACTTCAGTAGCGATTTGTCTTGTATCTTAAAGGGCTGGACAGCAGCTTTTAGTGTATCTATTTTTTTCTTCAGAAGAGGGCATTTGGCTAGTCTGACAAATGCTCTTTCATTTGCAATAGAATCTGGCTTTTGCAGAGTTTTTCAAAGTTGGTATCATCACCAAGAGCAGATTTAGTTACTATATCAGGTTTCAATTCATGGCATGGATTTCTTCAAGCAATTGTGCCCATCTGATTTTTTTTTTTTTTGGTATCGGGGATTGAACTTGGGACCTTGCGCTTGTGAGGCAGGCGCCAGAACCACTGAGCTAAATCCCCAGCCTGTCTGATTTTTTAACAGTGCATCTTCTGTACCATTTTTTGACTTCAGCCTGCCAATACTCCTGACAAGTTTTCTGCTGACCAAAACTTGTATTCTCTTCACTTCTTATCTCTTCTTCACAATCTCATTATTGAGACTGAGAGTTACTGGTTGAGCCATAGTAGATCATGGAAGCTACCTGATGTGAACTGTTTCTCTTTTGGGAGATTGGAGACAGGGTCTCACTGCATAGTTCCAGCTGCCCTCAAACTCGTGGCAATTCTCCTGCCTCAGTCTCCCAAGTGCTGGGATTACAGGCATGTGCCACCACATGCCTGGCTTATATGAACTGTTTCTACTGCAGCTGCATCGCCATCCCCCAATTTTCCTGTTTTTAAAATTGAATGAGACAGGGTCTCGCTATGTAGTTCAGGCTGGCCTTGAACTCGCAGTGATCTTCCTGCCTCACCCTTCCCAGTGCTGGGATTACAGGCATGCACTACCACAGCCAGCCCCGAATTATTTAAATTACTTCAAGTTTGTTTAAATTGTTACACATAAAAACAGATCCTTGTACAATGCCAGAGTCTGGTCAGCTTACCCGGCCACTTTTCAACACCTCGCTGTTCTCACCCAGGGCTAGTTCTGCAGATGCCTTGCAAAATTCAGCCAGTCCCGCAATGGGCAGGTATTCCTTGTCCAAATTTTTTGCAGCAATCTGGGCCTCTGCCTAGACAAGAGAAAAATGCATTTATTTAGCTTCTTCCCTTTACCTGAAACTAATATGATTACTAATTAATGTTTTATAAATAAAATGTAAAGACTTTTTTTTTTGAGATGGGGTCTCACTATGTTGTCCAGGCTGCCCTTGAGCTCCTGGGCTCAAGTGATCCTGCTGCCTCAGCCTCTTGAGTAGCTAGGATTACAGGTTTGTGCCACTACACTTGCTAAGCCTTTTTTTCTTTTTTTGTGGTGCTGGAGATTGACCCCACAGCTTACACATGCTATATAAGCAAGGCAAGCATTATGAACTACATTCCCAGGCCATATCTTGTTTTTTTAATTTGAAGTTGCTGTTCAAGAAGAGTAAGTGAAATACTTGACATTTTGTATCACAGAACAAAAATACTTTTTATTATTTATATTTTATTATTGTTTTTGAAAGTAAGGTTTTATGTGGATGGGTACATAGTCTCTCTTGGCTGCCATTTAACATCAAGTGACATTCTTGGAACATATAAGAACGAGGTTTAAGAATAACACCTACAGTAGACAAAAGATCACAAAATTAAATACATAAAGGGGAAGCATTTCAAGGTGTATGCCAGTCTTAGAACTTGAAAGCGTTAATAATAATAGCCACACATTTTCAGCTTTGGGGTCAGCGGACTGGCTGTTCTTTAGTAGCTGTGTGATCTTGGACAACTTATTTGATCTTCCCAGTTCCTTCATCTATTTGTTTTTGGTGGTACTAGGAACTGAACCCACAGGTTTGTGTCACAAGCACTCTACCACTGAGCTGCATTCCCAGCACTGTTTTTGTCAGACATGGTCTTGATAAGCTGCCATGGCCTGGAACTTGCAATTCTTCTGCCTCAGTCTCCCAAGTAGCTGGGGTCAGGTGTGTGCTAATGCACTCAGCTTACCTGTTAAGTGGAGGAGTAACTATTTTTATGTCTCACAGAACTGAGGTGAAGTGTTCATGAAGTAAGGTGTAAGACTTCTTAGTTGTCTTCTACCTTGGAAAAATAGCTTGCATTTACTGAATAAATTTTTTGTCTTTTTTTTTTGGACAATGCTGGGGATCAAATATAGGACACTGTACACGCTAGGCAAGCACTCCACCACTGAGCTGTATCCCTATCCCTGAATGATTTTTAAAACTTGTTCTAAGGGGATTAGTTATACTATTTAAAGTTGTAACAGAAACTATATAACTAATAGTAACACTAACAAGAATAGAGCAAAAATAAAGAGAATGAAAAAAACTATTCTATTTTCCAGCAGGAAGGACAAACAGAACATGCCTATGTACAGGGGTTTTACTGAGGTAATCAAAAGGGAGAGATGGAAAATAACAATAGTAGCCCTCATCCACACTGCTCTTGCCAAGAGACAATGTTTAAACTTTGGGTCCTCTGTGTACCCTTGCGATGCAATTAGACACTATGCCTGCTCAGCCTTGGAAAACACTGTGATTCCAATCTTGTACTTCCACAGCCAAAGGTGTTACAGACCAGAAAACTCAGTGAGGTGGCCCAAACCGGAACCCCGGGCTGAGGAGGTCCAGCCTAGCACCCTCCTGCCACTCTCGGGAGCTCCGTTGAGCTGATCTCCCCAAGCCGGCATGAGATGGACGTAGGCTCACCTTCCTCACACTAGAGAGCACATAGGGCTTTCCGTTGTCGTCGCGATAGGCACCAACTCCCAGGTTCATCTTTTTGCTGTTGGTGTCTCTCTTGTAGGCTTCAGTGACTCCTAGGATGGGATCTGGGGGTCCCATTTCCACATGGGCCCACCAGGAGCTGAAATAAGAAACATCTTACCTCAGTCACATATGTTAGACCCCATGGCCAGAGGTCTTTCTGTCTGTGCAAGATTCAGTTCAACAATTGCTTGTGTGTTACATACCAAGTATAGAAATAGGCACCAATAAACCAGCGATATAAGACTTCAAATCATCTTGCAGAGGAGCAGAGATGAATGATTTCCACACAGATGCCATGAGATGCAGAGGGGGCTCTCAAATCACTCTGGGGAGGACAGGCTGTTCGTGCAGGCTTTATGTAGGTGTTTTGAGACAGGCCTCACTATGTAGTCCAGGAGAGTCTCAAACTCACTATATAGCCCAGACCAGCTTTGAACTTTTGGTCTTCCTATCTCAGCCTCCTGAATAATGGTTTCCTGTAGAGTTTTTTAAAGCAGTCTACACTTGACCTCAATTCCCACACAGAGTACTTCAAGTGACTGGGCAGTGAGGAGCTGAGAGTGGTAAAAGATGAGGTGAAACTACAGCAGGAAGGGCCATATGAGAATATTATTTGACCTCTTAAGGGGCTTGGATTTTATTCTGTTACCAACAGTTAAGAACATAACTTGGAAAACTCATTAAACAGTTGGGTTTCTGGGACCCACTTTGGATGTAGTGACACATGGAAAATCATTATAGCTTTTCCTTTGGTAGTGGAAGGTGATTAGGTGAGGGGGTGATGACATGGACTTGTGTTTTTTAGGGCCCACCCAATCACAGAGTGGGGTACTGAATGCAGAGTGGTAAGGGTGTGTATCCACAGAAGGGTCACTGAAGGTGCTGGTTTGTTAGCCAACAACACAAAGAGATGAGGACATGAGCAAGGGCAGGGGCAACTGGGGTAGAGTGAGAGGGAGAGAGTTGCTAGGTGTTTAGGAATTAAAAACTGACAGGAAGAACTGGTTCGGACATCTTCTTTTCATTATTACTTGGTGGGTTAAAATGTTTGAAACTATGACTTTACTTAAAAACAAAACAAAATTAAAAACTATCCTGTATCAGTGGATTTTTTTTTTTTTTGAGTCAAGGTCTGGCTATGTGTTCTAGGCTGGCTTAAACTCACTATGTAGCCCAGGTTGGCTTCAAACTCACAGCAATCCTCCTGCCTCAGCTTCCCAAAAGCTGGGATTTCAGGCGTGTGCCATCATGCCCAACATCCCGAAACATCTTGGAGGCTGTCCAGCAATGCCTAGTTGGAGTCACCTGTCTCGGCCAGGTGAACTGACTGCCGAGAAAGTGTACTTCATCTCTCCTTGGCTCCCAGAGTGAATCCCAGCTTGCAACAGAACTTTATCAGTGGTGCTGGGAACCAGACACAGGGTGTCACCCGTGCTGGGCAGGTGCTATAGCACTGAGCAACACTCCAGCCGGCCACAGAACTTTTTTGGGGGGGTACTGGGGATTGAACTTAGGACCTTGTGCTTTTGAGGCAGGTGCAGCCTGGTACCACTGAGCTAAATCCCTGGCCCTGTTTTTGTTTTTTGAGACAAGGTCTCACTATATAGTTCAGGCTGGCCTTGAACTCACAGCTATCCTCTTGCCTTAACCTCCTGAGTGTAGGGATTACAGGTATGTGCTAGCACGCCTGGCCTCTGCCATAGAACTTTTTTTTTTTTGCCTCTCTTTTGCAAAACATTTATTGGTACATTCTAGATATACATAATGATAACATTTATCATAGGGAACTTGTACCTGTACAAATTTTTTCCCCAGCTGGGGATTTAGCTCAGTGGTTTCACCACCTGCTGCGCAAGCGCAAGGACCCTGAGTTCAATCCCCGGCACACAAAAAAATAAACCCAAACAAAACAAATTTTTCCCCCATTCTCTCCCTCTTCCCTCCTTATTTACAAAAGCTTTGTTTCTATTTTTGCCTTGTCCTTCCTTTCCCCTTGCCCTCCTTGTTCCCATTTCTCATTTTTTTTTCCCATTTCCCAATATTTATTATACATTTCAGTTCTTATTTCCACTTTCGGTTTCTCACACCAGAGAAACAGTGTGGTATTTAAACATGTGTGTCCAATTTATTTCACTTAAGAGTTTGGTCTCAGGTCAGGGATTTAGCTTAGTGGTGCCGATGCTTGCCTCGCAAGCGCATGGTCCCGAGTTTGATCTCCGGTACCAAAAAAAAAAAATTATGGTCTCAAGGTGCATCCATCTAGCTAGAAATGTCTCAAGCTTATGGCAGAATAGCACTCCGTTGTACCAAAAAACATACATCTTTATCCATTTGTCAGTTGTGCCATAAGAACTTTAAATGACTGTTTCTCCTGTTTATTCACAATTCTGAACTGACTTGAGATTTTGTTTTTGGTTCACTTCTAGCCAATATGCTAGTTCCCATGGCTGGCAACAATGAGTTTAGTTTTTTACTTATTTATTTTGTGGTACTGGAGATTTAACCCTGGAGTACTGAGCTACATTCCCTAACCTTTTTTTTTTTTGGTACTGGGGATCGAACTCAGGACCTTGTGCTTGTGAGGCAGGTGGTGGAACCACGGAGCTAAATCCCTGGCCCTAAAGATTAACTGATGGGCTCGGTAGTACATACCTATAGTCCTAGCTACTTGGTTGTTGCCATCTTTTTTTTTTTTGGTACTGGGGATCAAACTCAGGACCTTGTGTTTTTGAGGCAGGTGGCGGCACCACTGAGCTAAGTCCCCAGCCCTCCCCAACCCTTTTTGAGACAGAGACTTGTTAAGTTGTTCAGGGTGGCCTTGAATCTGTGATCCTCTTGCCTCAACCTCCTGAGTAGCTGGGATTACAGACGTGCACCACTGTGTTCCCTTGAGTTTGGTTTTATGGTTTAGCTATCTAGTGATTTCTGTAGAAGGATGGTAGAGATCTATTCTCTGTTGGGTGAGCGATTACAGAGAATTTGGCTTGGCAAATGTTCTTATTTGCTTGTCTTTATTTGGTGCTTAAATCAATTGAGATCTTTGTAGCTCAAAAAAAAAAAAATCAAGGGGCGGGGGATTTAGCTCAGTGGTTCTGCTGCCTCGCAGGTGCAGGATCCCGAGTTGGATCCCCCAAACCAAAAAAAAAAAAAAAAAAAAAAATCAAACTGAGTTTTTTGTTTTGCTTACTCCGGACCTGTGGCTAAAGGTGTAGGTCTGGAGAGTTGTAACCTCATTATGTGTCAGTAATTTGAAAAGGCTTTAAAAAATCCTGAGTGCCTTTTCTGTGTGTGTGATTCTATGATTTTATTTGATAATCAGTTAGTTCTCTTTCATACACGACTATCTGTAGATTTCTGAAAATGGTAAGTTGTGACTAGTACATAGGTACCCAAAGTAAAGAGCTTGTCTAGTGAATGTTCATCTTGACTGTACACAGCTACGGCATGGGACATCCCTTATGCCTGTGACACAGACAGCTTTGTTGAGCCTGGGGTCAATGTGTACTCCTGGAGTCCCCAAGGGGCAGACTTCCTGAGCCTGGTATGTTCTCAGGGCACTGCCTTGCTGACGTCTGTCTGAGTGGCCTTTCTTCTGTGCTGGAGCCATTCTGCCAGGCCCATAGCAGAAAGGAAGAGTGGGAGAGATTGTGGGAAAGGGAAGGCAGTGGTCTCTGCTCTCTAATAACTATGAAAGAAGCTAAGATGTGCTAACATTTTGACAAAGTCTGCCCAATCTCAATGGGCTGGTTTTGCTGGTTTAGTGATTAATGACTTCACCTACAACAAGGAAGGTCATCTCTTTTATCTTCGGTGCAGTCAGCCTACACAGGCAGTAGAGCTGCTGTGATTTTACTAGAATACTTTTCTATGCTTGATGTTGACTCTTACAGCCTTGAATATTTACACAAAACCAACAGCCAGGCATGGTGGCGCACACACCCCAATAATCCTGACACTTGGGAGGCTGAAGAAGAGGGACTGCAGAGAGTCCGAGGCCCATCAGAGGTACACAGTGAGTCCAAGGCTAGCCTGAACTACACCATGAGGCCCAGTTTCAAAAAAAAAACAACCAAACAAACAAAAAGCAAAACCCAGAAAAGAACCCTAAATGAAACAAACAAAAAAGATTTCTCATACATTAAAGAGCTAAGGTTCATTACAACCATGTTTTATACATATATATTTTTTCTTTGTGAGGTACTGGGGATAGAACCTAGGACCTCACACATGTGATGCAAGTGCTCTACCTCCACGCTACTTCTCAGAGCTTTTTTATTTTTAGACAGAGTTTTGCTAAATTGTCCAGTTTGGCCTTGAACTTGCAATCCTTCTACTTTAGCTTCCTAAGTAGTTGGGATTATATGGCACAATTATGTGTTTAATTTTGATGCTTTATTGTCATTTTGGTTAAATAGGTAACCAGTAATTGTTTTGACTCACTAACAATCTTATTTAATCAAGTGACCAAATATCACCTAACAACTTTTTCTTGTGAATTTTTTAATAAGTACGCTTGTAGTACATAATGTTTCCACTCCTTGTGAGGAATTGGTACATGTATGTAATATACCATTATGGCTTGTGTCTAGATGTCCCCCCAAAGCCTCATGCACTCCTAGGTGGGAGTTTTGGGAGGTGGCTGAATCTAGGGTGTGTAATGCTGGGATGAAGTGTGTTAATACTGGAATTAAGGATGTGTGATTACTAAAGGACAGTAGTTCACTGATTGGGCTAGCACAGTTCTGGGTGTGGATAATGGGAAGGCCCACCATGGGAGGGGGTGACACCACCAGAAAGGCGGGTAGCCTGGAAGGGATAAAAGGGAGTGGCTCCTGCTGCTACTGCTTGCTTGCTGCTGTGCTGTCTCTGCATACCCTGCCATGGACTGTTTCTCCTCTGTGATGCCCCTCTGCATGCCACCCTGCCTTGGAGCCAGCTGATTCTGGACTGAAACCTCTACAAACTGTGAGCTGAAATAAACCTTTCCTCCTTTAACTAGGCATTGGGTATTTTGTCTCAGGAATGAAAAAAAGGACACATATCTTAGTATCTTTTTTTCATTCCCCTTCCCTTCCCTTCCTCCCCTCTTCATCCATCTTGCAATAATTAAGCTTGTATGTCTGATTTACAGTGGACCCTTGAGTTAACGACTGATGACTGGCCTCACATATGAACAACCTGGGTTATGATTGGAATTTTAGTTTTAACTTATGATCAAAGTCTTGAGTTATGATCCAAATGCCAGCTGCTTGTGCTTCCAACTGGTCTCAGATACAGATTTAACCCTTAAGGAGTTCTGGAAGGAACATTACATCCTTTCCTGTGTATGGTTAATTGAGAAACCCTGGGCCAATGTCTCTCTAAGGCCACTGAGATTTACCTGTATACAGGAAGAGAGACTTTGAAGGCAGTGTAGAGGAGCCTGAGCCTTCAATTGACTAACTTGAGTTATTACTGCCTTTGGAAACAAATTGAGTTTGTAAGTTGAGGGTCCACAGTGGACCCTTGAGTTATGCCTGGCCTGACATACAAACTTGGGTTAATTAGGTTAATGGAAGAGTTATCTGCCTCTTGTTATCTATAGCATGTACACAGGTAAACATCCAAATCTCAGCTGTATTGACTTAGTTACAGCCAGCCCTTGGGAACCAATCGAGTTTGTAAGTCAAGGGTCCACTGTATTTCACTTAACATTATGGTCTCAAGGTGCATCCATTTTCCTAGAAATGTTGCAAGTTTATCTTTCTTTATGGCAGAATAATACTCCACTGTGTGTAAATACCACATTTTCTTTATGCATTCATCTGTTGATGAACATATAGTTCAAGTCTATGATTTAGCCATTATGAATTGTGCTGCTATAAACATGGGTATGCATAGATCACTGTGGTATTATGTCTTTAACTCTTTCAGGAAAATACCTAGAAGGGGAATAGCTGGGTCAAATGGAATTTCTCATTTCAGTTTTCTGAGGAATCTCCACACTGATTTCAAAAATGGTTGTACTACAAAAAACCAAACCAAACCAAACCAAAGTGGCTGTACTAGTTTATGTTCCCACTTAGGTTTTTAAAATTTGGCCTTCCCAACACTGGATATGAAATATAGAAAAGAAAAATTTAAGGCTTCATTTAAATCTACCTTTGAAATTTCCTAAAGGGTCCATACAGGTCTTCCTTTTAATAAATACCCTCTGGCAGAGCGGATGCATTAATGTGTCAGACTGAGGGTTTTTAACCTCACGGTTGGCTACTGTTTTGAGAAAATGATTATTTAATCCCTTTTCTTCAGAGGAAACAAGCAAGAAGCTTTTTGTATGTGTCATATTATATAAAAGTCTTTAAAATCTCCTAAATCATTCATTAAGAACTTGCTGTGTGCTAGTATGTGTTAAGAGTCAGGAATATAGTTAAAAGAGAAATCCTAGTTGAATGCTGTACAGCCATAAGCCCAGCACTCTGGGAGGCCAAGGCAGGAGGACCACAAGTTCAAGCCCAACCTGGGTAACTTAGTGAGATTCTGTCTCAAAAATAAAAAAGGTCTAGGGATATAGCTGAGTGCAAAAGCCCTGGGTTCAGTTCTCAACACCACACAACACCCACGCACACAGAAAAACACAAAAGAAACAAATCCATTATAATCCCTTACCATTGGTCCAGTGGGGTGACCAGCAGGGAGGTACAGGGCAGACCAGGGTGGGGCTGGGAAGACGATATGCAGTGACAAAAAGATGGACCCAGGGCAAAGGACAATTTATGGGATCCCCAAGGAGAGGAGCTAAGTGCTTGAGAAAGGGGGCTGGAAATACAGGGTTGGGAAGACTCCCAGGAAGAGGTGACTCAGGAGCTGAGTTCCAAGGATGAAAGTTAAGCAGAGGCTGAAGTTTAGGCAAAAGCTGTGAATGTTTGGTGTTGCTGCATGGAAAAGTGGAAGCTAAGGAAGCAAGAGTCAGGCGAAATGACTCAAGTTCTCTTAGGAATCATTCATCTAATCTCTACCAATCCAATGTCTCAGCAGGGCACAGTGAAGGTCCTCTGTGTTCACTATGCTGAGAAGCTTGTGAATTACTCACTAGAATTTCTTTCCCAGCAATGGTTGTCATATTGAACTTGTGGCCAGTGAGCACTTGTCCGCTACAGGAAGGAGGAAGGCTGAACAGCAGGCCTAGCACAGCAGCAGGGAGCTTCACTTATGCTCTCCAACAGGTGCAAAATTGCCTGTCTCAATAGCTGTGACTGGTATGTGTGGCTATGCTCTGTTACTGAAGAGCAATTACCCTGTTTCTTGGATTTTCCAGATGCTTACTTCTTTTATTTTCCAGATGCTTACTTCTTTTAATAGGTTGCCTTGAGCAAACTGTATGGATCTGAACAACAGTTCAGTCCCCTCAGCTGCGAGCACGGGCAAATGTGCTGGAAAATGGGACACAAGAGTACCTGTCTCATAGCGTTGGTAGAAAGATGCAGACAATCAGAACAGAGCCTGGGACAGGGTGAATGCTTGGTGCAGCTGGCATCATTGTTACTAGAGCAATGCACTTTTGTTTGTGCCACTAGTCTGAGCCTGGTGACTATGCGAGGAATTCGAGAAGCTTGTGGTCATAAGACTCTGATCAATGCAGGTCTTTTCTGCTTCAATTACCACTGCATAGGTTTGTTTTCTTCCCTCCTACATTCTCAGGAGACATCCTCATCCCTCCCCTTGTTAGCTCTAGTACCAGGACTTCAAGCCCCCAGCCTCCTTTTTTGTTTCTAGCATGTAAGCAATAATAGTAAGAAACACAGACCTCAAAACGACTTCTGAACTGGTTTTCTTATCTTTATTTCAGACAGTGAAGCCATGTAGCCACCTGCCTATCTACATGACTGTCATTATTAACTGCACAGTGAGAGGATACTTTGAATGTCAAGGACGTATTTGATTATAAAAGGGAAAACTTTTAGAAAGCCACTTTCATTTTCAAAAGATGGTCTGCTTTTAAGGGCCTCAGTGGTGATAGAGTTGCCTGTAACCCTAGGTACAGAAGGCACCATTCTTGTGAAACAGTATGGAAAGCACTTATTTGTCAAATTAAAAATAAAAATGTTTTGTATAGACATTTCCTCAGAAACCATAGCTTTTGAGTTTTCTCGTATATCTATTAAGAATGCTGGGCTGGGGATTTAGCTCAGTGGCACTGTGCCTGCCTTGTAAGCACGAGGTCCTGAGTTTGATCCCTGGTACTGCAAAAAAAAAAAAAGAATGCTAAAAGCAATTTCAAAATATTGAATTTTAAGCAACTGAATAAAGGAGCTGAAAATTCAATTTGATTATCCCTGTTTTAGAATCACATTCCAGGACCTGTATGTCCTTCGTTATTCCACTCCTTAAATGGTAAATATCATACAAGTTGTGAGAACTCTGGTATTTTTAAAGAAATAGTGCCAGATGAAAATGAGTGCTCTAGGGATAAAACTGATGTAGATAACTTGTGGACTACAAAGTGATTCCTATCAATGCCCTTTGGATATAAGCACAAAGCCCCAAACATTGGGCAATACTGATCAGCCAACCAAAAGATGTTAGGTACAAAGTACTCAGATAAGCACTTCTAGTTCAAATACCTTGCATCTCTGGGGGTCGTAAGCCTACCTACTTACCGCTCTACAGTTTTTAAAATGCTTTTTCCCCCTCATATTCTTATTTTAAAATAAGAAAAATTAATTAACTTGGCCATGATCACAAATGCCATACCACAATTTTGATCTTTTTTTTTGGTATCGGAGATCAAACTCGGGACCTTGTGCTTGGGAGGCAGGCACCAGAACCACTGAGCTAAATCCTCAGCCTTGATCTTTTAATTACTGATTATGGCATCACAATTTTTTTTGGTACCAGGAATCGAAATCAGGACCTTGTGCTTGTCAGGCAGGTGCAGCACCACTGAGCTAAAACCCAGGCCCTGTTGTATCAATACTGCACAGTTTTTGTTTGTTTGTTTGTTTTGGTACTGGGGATTGAACTCAAGACCTCGGGCTTATGAGGCAGGTGCGGTGCCACTGAGTGAAATCCCTGGCTCTTTTTTTTTTTTCTTTTTTGAGACAGGGTCTTGCCATGTTGTTCAGGCTGGTCTGGAACTCAAAGAGATCCTCCTGCCTCAGCCTCCAAAGTGCTGAGATTACAGGAATGTGCCATCACATCTGGCTGCACACTGCCTTTCTAAGGAGACTTATGATACTAATTCACAAAAAAATCAAAATTAAATAATGAAAAATAGGCAGAGCATTTTTTCTCAGTGATGGAGCACTAGCTTGCCTAGCATTCAGGAAACCTGGGGTTCACTCCCTAGCAATGCAATAAAAATATATTAGCATACTTCTCATTCCTCATCAGTCCTCGACTGATTTCACTATGCTTCTAGAGCACAGGTCAACAAAAAAGTTTCATTCTTAGTGCTTTCTGTTAAAAAAAATGAAATACTTGAATTTAGAAAGAGTTCTAATTAAATGATCTGAATATGAAAACTAAGTATTTCATTGGAGCCAGGCAAAGGTGGCACAAGACCACAAGCTCAGATACTTAGGCAGCTGAGGCAGGAGAATTACAATTTCAAGGTTACCTTGGGCAACTCAGCCAAGATCTTGTCTTAAAATAAAAAATTAAAGAGTTGGGGACATAGCTCACTGCAAAGGGCCTGGGTCCAATCCCCAGTATCACAAAGAAAAAAACAAAACAAAATAAAATCCTTTCAATGCACTGAGATAGTAAAAATGTTTCCTAGTTTTACCACTGGGCTCTGAATAAATATTGCATGCATAGTGGAGTGAGCACAGGTACTCATGTCCTTGCCTGAACAGTTAACATTCACCCCAAGACCTGGCATCTAGTTCTATTATCCAATCCTGGAGCATTGTTTAAACCTGAACTGCAGCTCCTCACTGTCAGCTGTTCAAAAACAAATTTGGGGTGGTGGTGTTTAAGACAGGATCTCACTATGTAGCTCAGACTGGTCTTGAACTCACAATGTAGTCCAGGCTGTTTCTGAACTCAGAGCAATCCTCCTGCCTCAGCCTCCAGAGTGCTGAGATTACAGACCAATGCTATCATGCCAGGCCTGTGTTCAAATATTTAAAAACTTTGTTTTCTTTGGTACATATTTTTGCAGCACTATGGTTTCTTATAGGTTTAATTTTCATTTAAAATGCAAAATTAAAATGTTGCATATATTTTAAAAATCAGGATTTGAAATAAAGATATTTTGAAAGATATGCCGGGTGTTGTTATAAGTGCTGAGATATAACAGTGAACAAAGTAGGTGAGGTCTCTGCTCTCATGTAACTTATTTTAAGGGAAAAGAATTTCACCAAGCGCTTCAGAGCTTAAGGCCAACCAGCCAAACCCATAAAACAAAAGGGACTGTTTTAAGATTACTGGGCCAGGATTTAGCTAGTGGCACTGTCCCTGCCTTGCAAGCGCAAGGTCCTGAGTTTGATCCCCAGTACTGGAAAAAAAAATTACTATTATAAAAAAAAGATTACTACTATAATGTTGAAATGGTCCATATTTTTTGGGTTTCTTTTTGTTCTCCCAATTTGCTGCATAAATAATGGCTTCCTGATCCTGACCTACTAGGTAGCTAGGCTTAAAGAGCACTTGCTTCCAGTGCACCAAGAAGGAGCCAAATCAGTAGGAGAAAGTGTGAAAGGCAGGGCTGACGGGTACTGCCAGGAGTGTGAGGCCTTGGAAAGGACAAACTGTTCTGTTGGATTAGACCTCATACCACACTCAAATGCAAGGCCAAAGGACGTATGAAAGGCCAGGCAAGGCTCTGCTCCTGGTAGCTATATCAGCCAGGGCTGGTTTTAAGACTGGGCTCCTCATTGGGTAGTATTTAAGGAGACGGCCCCAAATTGGCTTCCTGAGTGAATTAATCGCCTGACTCGGGTCTCTGCTAATAAATTACCAGTTCGTTCGATGCTGCAACTTTCTCTCTGGACTACATATCAGCCCGAAAATTACATATTTGTCATTATTTGAAGCCCTTCCCTATGTCTTGTTCACCACTGCATCGCCAGCATGTGGTCCAGTGCCTGGCACGGAGAAACTGGGGTTACGAAATAGTTACTAGTTACGGCATGAAAGAAAAGAGCAAGGAGGAGAGGAAGATTGATTGCTTCCGTGTGACAGGATCTTCTAACTCTTAAAAACTAAGGAGGCGCACTAGGCCTCAAGCACTTCCCATCTAAAAGCCAAACGGGCCCAGGAGTTACCGGGAATTCAGGCTGTGGCAAAGACAGGAGGATGTCGCTGCCAAGGTCACAGGATGCAAAAAGGAAAGCCGGGTCCGGGCGCTGGCACCCCGGAAACCAACCCTCCAGGACGTTTCTGTACCCTCGCTAAACAAGCCGCAGCCACCCTCCGCCCTGCCAAGCCCAACCCCCTGGTACCCAAGGAGGCCCCGACAAGTGCGCCGGGTGCCCCCCAGGGCAGCCCGTCAAGGACAAGGGCGCCCCCCGGCGCCACAGCCAATCGGCACGAGGTCGGCCAGGCGCCGCAACCAATCGGAGAGAGACTGGCCTGGCTCCACAGCCCGCGTGCTTTCCCCTTGCCCCGCACCCCCTTCGCGCCGACTCTGCATCCTGGACCCCAAGGGAGGGAGTCTGGGTGCCGCGGGGGGGGTCACACTTCCTTCCCTCGGACTGCATTAGCTCGTCCTCCCGCGGCGCCGGGTGCAGGTAGGGTAGGGATGTGGGGCGCCGGGTGCAGGTAGGGTAGGGATGTGGGGCTCTGAGGGTCAGTCCCTGTGCGGCGTGGATGCCCAATTCTTAGGTTCCAGGGCAGGGAACTGAGGGGATGGCATAGAAGGTGTGTGTGTGTGTGTGTGTGTGTGTGTGTGTGTGTGTGTGTGTAGACCGAGGGGGTAGATGTCTAGGGCGTCCACAGTTCAGCTGAGCAGGCCGAGGGTCCTGGTTCCATCTCCGTATCCCTTAGCTTACCTGAATCTGGCAGAAGCTCCAGCGGCAAGGCCTGGGTGGAAGGAGGCGGCGACCCCGGAGAGGACGCGGCTGGAGTGCAGCAGCGCCATGGTAGGCGGCAAGAGGGCAGTGGGTAGCGGCAGGACAGCTCGGAGGATAAGCGACCGCAGACGCTGGAGCGCGGGCTCCCGGACCGGGTAGGGACAGAGATGTCACTGGGCGAAGCTAGAGCGGCCGCGCGCCAGGCCCTGGACGTGTCACAGCGTCCCCTGGCGGCCGGAGGCGGAGCAGTGCGGCCTCCGCGGACGTCCCGGAAAACTCCGCGTATTGAGGGACCCGCAGCTCTGGACGCAGGCCATAGCCATGGTGCTTTCAGTCAATTGTGCCAGACGGCAGAGGTGGCTACTAGTATAACAATATTTTTTTTGGTACCGGGGCTCGAACTCGGGACCTTTCGCTTGCGAGGCAGGCGGCGGAACCACTGAGCTAAATCCCCGGCCCTAGTATAACAATTTGAAAGGTGGAAATGTAGGCTGACAGGTGGACCCCACTACCCCCGTTTTAAGAGCCATTAAGACCCCCGGTGGCCTGGCTCTTAACTTTTAACAAGCGCCAGACCGTTTCTCTAAGCAAGGCATCTCACCTTCCTAAAAGTGCCTCATCCCTATTAGGGAGAAGACAGCAGGCATATTTTGTGGGCCAGTTTCGAGGATTATCTGAGATTAGCAGATTGTGTCTAAAGACAGCGCCTGATTTAGTAAGTACAAAATAACCCATGGTTGTTAATGACAAACTTGCCTGTGTCACATCCTCATAATTGTGTGGAAGAGAACGAATCATTTTCAAAGAAAAACGAATGAATTTGAGACAAGTCAAAAATCAAACAGGTCCACTCTGAACGTGGGCTATTTCTGATACTTTTCTCTACAACCTAAATAGAACTGTGACCCTGAGGAATTTCTCTTTCCAGTCCAGCCCCAACTTACTGTCTCAACTCATGCTCTATGACTTTGACCTGTGCCTGGGATTCACCACGTTATGGCTTGCTTGGACCAAGTCACAGAGGGCTGGGCATGTAGCTCATGGTAAGCACTTGCCTAGTATTTGCAGACCTTAGATTTATCCCTAGCACCACAAAACAATAAAATAAAACAGCATAAATTTATTCTTTCACACATCTAGAGGCCAGAAGTCCAAAAATAAAGGGGTTGGTGGGGTTCATGCCTTCTGGGGTCTTGGTCTTTTTCTCTTTTGCTTGATCACCTCCTGGCTTCTCACTTGCAATCCTTGACATTTGCTTGTAGATGCATCGCTCTAATCTCTGTCCCTCTCTCTGTCTCTTCAGTATGACACCAGTCATACTGAGTAGGACTGTATCTGAACGGCTTCATTTTCACTGGATTCCCTCTGCCGATTCTATTTCCAAATAAATCACATGATAAGAATGTGGGTGAAACACTTTATAGGAGCAACCTAGTTGCATATCAGTGGGGTAGAGATGTATGTGCTGCGTGCGGTTTTAGTTGCATGATGGAACATTATAAAACTATTCACATGAATAGACTCAATAAATATTAACATGGATAAACTTTAAAAAAAACAAGTTGCAGAGCTATATATAAAATTGGCACTATTTAGATAATTTTTTTTTTGCAGTACTGGGAATTAAACCTAGGGCCTCAACACATACTAGGCAAGTGCTGTACATCTGAGGTACATTCCCAGCCCCTTTAAATTTTACTATAAAAAAAAAGAATTAAAAAAAATTTTTTTGAGACAGGGTCTTGCAAAGTTGAATGTGCAATCTTCCCCAGGTCTTGAATGTGCAATCTTCCTACCTCAGCCTCTTGAGCAGCTGGGCTAACAGGAAAGTGCCACTATGGTAGATAAATATTTAAATTACAAAAACCATACTATATAATCATACATAAGTGTATACAAATGTTTGAAAAATAGCTGCATGTGGTGGCTCCTGCCCATAATCCAGATACTTAGGAGGCTGAGTCAGGAGGATAAAGACCTGCCTGGGCAATTGAGTGAGACCCTGTCTCAAAATAAAAAATAAAAAGACCTGAGGATGTAGCTCTGTGCAAAGGCCCTGGATTCAATTCTCAGTACAAAAAAAAAAAAAAAAGAAGAAAGAAATTATAGGTAGGATTGATATTTATGACCATTTTTGGGTATTTGTTATACTAGACTATACTTTTCTGTGTACATGTATGGGAGCATCTCTCTAGCTCCATATTTGAATGAAAATTAGATTGGAAAGGGAAATCCTAGGGTAGAGAGACTGGGTAGGAAAAAGGTTAATCCAGGCAAGAAATTCTATTTGCCTGAGTTCAGATAGAGGCAGGCAGCAATGATGGATGAGTTTACAGACATAGGACATATCAAGGAGGTAGAATCAAAAATATTTGGTAAGGGCCAGGGATTTAGCTCAGTGGTTTCACCGCCTGCTTCGCAAGTGCAAGGACCGAGTTTGATCCCCGGTACCAAAAAAAAAACATTTGGTAATTAAATGCAAGGAGAGGTAGTAAAGGAGTCAGAATTAATCCCCAGGGTTGTCTGCACATAACAGAGAGCTAAAATAATTGACTTTGACAAAATTTTTCTCACCTAAAGATCTGAAGATAGGTAGTCTTACCTAAAAGACTTACCTAAAAAGTAGTATAAGGGCTGGGGATTTAGCTCAGTGGTTCTACCACCTGCCTCGAAAACGCAAGGTCCTGAGTTCCACCCCGGTACCAAAAAAAAAAAAGTAGTCTAACCTAAAAGTCTTACCTAGAGACAGGACTGGGTGGCATTTGTGACGCTCAGAGCCCCAGGTCCTTCAGCTCTCCACGCTCCCTAAGCTGCAGAAGTCACCCAGAGGCCAAGATGTTGACTGTGCCTTCAGCCATCTCATCTCCATTCCAGGCAGCAGGAGTGCAAAGGTTACACATTATGTGTCAGTCTAGGGAGTCAGAAAAGGAGCAGGCAGGGTGGTAAAGGGCAGGTGAAGGAGACAGTGAGCCCGGAGAGAACACGGCAGGGAGGGCTCCATGCCAACTATGGAAATGAGGAGGCCTTGGTGAGAGAGGTGGCATTTGACTGGAACTTTGCAGGACCTGTGCTGTGCCAGGGGCTGTGGGGCAGAGCCAGACACAGGCCTGGAACTCAGTGTGGAGGGCGAAGAGGTGGTGTGTCTGCCTTCTTGCCTGGTTGGTCTGCCCCTTCTGGCCATTTCCCTTGGTTTTCACTCACCCAGCTCACATCTCCTATCCTACTGTTAATGACTTGCATTGTTGAACCTTGCATTTCACCTTTTGGCCTGGATCTGCCTCTTAACTGAGGTCCTTTAAGCCATTCACCTGGCCCTGTCATCTCAGGCACCTCTGGCAGCCCCTGCCCCAGACTCAATTCCAACAGGTCTACTGTGTATTTTACAGAATGGAGTAGGCACTTTTCAGTTTAAAAGTCTGTTAGTTTTAGTTTTTGCTGCTTTTAATCCTTTAATAATTTAAACAGCTATTTTCAGTGCTGGAGAATGAACCCAGGGCCTCACACACACTAGGCAAGTGCTCTACCCCTGAGCTACCTCCCCAGGCCTTTTATAGCTTTTATTTTGAGACAAGGTCTGGCTAAATTTCCCAGATTCTCTTCACCTCCCAAGTATCCCAGCTTTTAGTCAGTTTTAATGAAACAGTGTGCAGGTTTCTGGGCTGGGCCTTATGCGAAAGCTTTGAGTTAGAGCCTTAGTGCTGCAGGTCCTGCAACTTATTAAACCCTGCGCTTCCTGTTGCTGTGTCTGGAGCTTCCCCAGCCCTCTCTCGTTACCTGCTGGCCCCCAGACAGGCCTGGAGGAACCATTTCCAGAATGAGCTCAGAAAGGGCTGCCCCAGGGCTCTAGGTGGATAAACTTGTATTGGATGTTTTCTTTCTTTCTTTTTGAGAGTGGAAGTGAGAAGCTTCTAATAGTGAGGGGGTCCCGAGTCCTTCCTTCATCATACTTACTGTCATTTGGATTGTTATTTTAAAACTACCCTGACCATGGCTAGAAATTCCGCAGGCATTATGAAAGCCGCCTGCTTACCAGAGGTTAACACAGACAGAGCTCTGTTGGGGAACAAATAACTCCTCTCCACCCAAAGCAAAGCCCCACCCTCCCCTTCCCCCTCCCCCTCAGGCTGTTGCAGTTGTATAGACCGCTGGGAGCTAGGATCCGGAGGTCCTCCAGAGCTCCTTGAGAACAGCGCTTCTCACACTGTGAAGTGCATTGGACTTAACCCAGCACTCTTGTTAAAAGGCAGATTCTGATTCAGAGATCTGAGTGCAGACCACAGTCCTGCGATTCTGAATATCTAACATGTCCTCGAGTAAAGCTATTGCCTCTGGCCAGGGGACTGTAGTTTCAAAAGCACAGATCTGGTCAGCGCCCCACCAGCCATTGGTAGATACCAGACTGAGTCCCAGAGACAGGAAACCCCAGATTTCCCATTGCAGTGTTTGTATGGAAACCTAAGGCCAGAGAAGGAAAGGACTGTCAAGGCCACATAGCATGCTGGGGTTGAGACTAGAAACCAAAGCATAGGCGAAGGACGGATTCCTTTCATCAGTTTCAACACCAAACATCTACGAGGATCCTCTGCTATGTACCCAGCCCTTTGTTTTGGTGGCCTGTCCAGGGATCATCTAGAGGTTTCTGCTCCAGTTCAGGCTATGGGATTGGTTCTGCAGGCCTTTCCCAGGGCTGGAAGACTGAAGGGGAGCGTTCTGCACACTGTGATGGGAGAAAAAGCGAAGATGCTCCGTAGCAGGCTCTAAACGGTGGAATGGCCCTGCAGAGTTGTCTTGGATTGGGAAAGGGTCCTGGGTTTTATATATCTGAAGTGACTCCCTCCTCCAGAAACAACACTTGTTGAGTGTCAACCTGGGCAAGTGGGGTGTTGGGATATTATCTGACAGCGCTGCAGTGTCCACATTGCAAATGTGTGTGTGAGTAGCTGCGCGTGCGGTCTATGGGAGGCACGGATGTGTGCTTGGGGTGACTGTGTTGGAGCGTGGCCCTGCTTTTGTTGCATTTGTGTGCATATGAGAAAGTTAGTGAGTAGTGTGTCTGCAGATGTCTGGTCGTGCGCACATTTGCAGCCCTCAGGTGTGGTGTATGCGTGAGCATTGGGAATGGTGTGTGCCTTGCGGCCTGGTGTTCTTGAAGAAGGTGGAAGATGCTGGGCTGAGCCAGAGGACAACGGGCCAAGCTTTTGGTGGGGAGCAGGCCAGGCTAGTGGAAAAGACCACTCTGATTTGGAGATAAGACCCTTTCTTTGGACCGGGCCTTTTGTTTCCCCTGTTATGGTTTTAATGTTCCTTCTAAAAGTCAAGCTGACACCGCCTGCTGCGCAAGTGCAAGGACCCGAGTTCGGTCCCTGGTACCCCCCCCCCAAAAGATCTAAAAGTCAAGCTGAAATTTAATTGACATTGTAACAGTATTAAGAGATAGGACTTTAAAGACTTGATGAGGTCATGGACACACTGTCCTCCTGAAGGGATTAAAGCCAAAGGAGTGGGTAAGTTATCCAGGGAATAGGTTCCAGCCTGGTTCGATCTCCCTGTTCTGTGCATACCTTCCTGCCCTTCTGCTGGGTTAGGATGCAGTGGGAAGGCCTTGGCCAAATGCTGGCACCGTGGGTGTGGGCTCCCCAGAACTGTAAGCTAAATAAACCTCTATTCTTTACACATTTCCCGGTTTGTGGTATTCTGTTACAGCAGCAGATAACGGACTAAGACACCTTTAATACACACCCTCTACAGCAACCTGGAAAGGGGATGGGGAAAGTCAAAGCCTCCAGAGACAGCTGGGGCAGCCCAGGCAGCACTGCCTCTCCAGGGAGCTCCTCGAAGAGGAAGGGGAAGGGTAGTTTCCAGGGACTCTGCAAGTGCACCCATGCACACCTGGCCATTACATGAAATTTAATACATGATTTCTCCCTTCTTCCTCCCTCTCTTCTTCCTCCTCCTCCTCTTTTTCCTTTCTTCTTTTTCTCCTCTTTCCCCTTCTCCTCCTCCTTCATTTTTTTTCCCCCATTAATTTTACTGGTACATTTTAGGTATACAATACAGTTACTTTCACCATTGGGATCTTGCACCTTTACATAATCTCTCTTGGTTCTTATATTTTCCCCATTCCCCTGCCCTCCCTTCACCCCCTTCACCTTTCCCTATTTACAAAGACTTTGTTTCCATTTTTTTCCTTTCCTTTTTTTTTTTTGTTGGCAGTATGTAGAAAGTGGTTTTATTATAGGGATG
>NW_004624746.1:27533641-27549910 GCF_000247695.1 Heterocephalus glaber | reverse complement strand
CAATTTTTCTTTTCCTGGTCACTAATTGCAATCTTATCTTCTATATCTGAAATTCTATCCTCACATTGGTTCATTCTGCTGTGTAGACTTTCAATGGGGTTTTTAATCTCCTGGAAATCTGTATATATCTGTTTTATGGATTCCATGTATTTCCTATGTTGGGATTCCATCATGTTCCTCAGATTCTCTATTTTTTTTAACTGTGTCCTCTCTAGATTTATTAATCATGTCTTGCACTATGGGCACAATCTTTGCTGTTATCTGAGAAATTATTTCTGATTTCATTTTTTTCCAGATCCTCTTTTGTTGCCAGTTCAAGGAGTCCAGGTGGTTGAGTATCAGATTGTTCTATCTTGTTTCCCTTTGGGGTTACTGTAGGTGATCTGGAAGTCTGTTTTTGAGGCTTGTTTATGTGTCTTCTCATTTCCACGGTGGTGGTGGGGTGCTGCTGGCGCCTGTGCGGCTCACCTCCTCTGCTCTAGGAGTGGTGGAATGGTGGCGGGGAGCCTCCTCCTGGGCGCTCTTTTCCTTTTCTCATATTTTTTCTTTTCCCTTCTTCCCCTTACCCCTCCCACTTCCCCTACTCCCTTAGACCTTTTCTTCCTATTTCACAATGCCAATTATACATTTTGATCCTTATTTACACTTTTAGTTTTTCACACCAGAGAAACTATTTGGTTTTACATGTGTGTCCTACTTATTTCACTTAAGAATATGGCCTCAGTGTGCATCCACTTAGCTATAAATGTCTCTAGTTTCTTGTTCTTCATGGCTGAGTAGTACTCCGTTTTATTAAAAAACCACATCTTTATCCAGTCTCCAGTTGATGGGCACTTGGGCTGTTTCCAAGCTTTAGCGATTACAAACTGTGCTCCTACCTCCTCCTTCATCTTATTCTTCCTCTTCCTCCTCCTCTTGGTGTTTTTGAGACAGTGTCTTGCTATGTAGTTCAGGCAAGTCTCAAACTCAACATGTAGCCCAGACTGACCTTGAACTCATGATGATCCTCCTGCCTCAGCTTCCCAAATGCTTGGATTACAGGTGTGAACCACCATGTCCAGTTTTATAAATGATATTTTAAAGGACAGGTTCTTTAGAACCTCAGCCTCATGAACAGCTGGGATTATAGGTGCATATTACCACACTCAAATTAATGAATTATTTAAAAATGTCTTTTATTAATGGTGTTCTGTGGCTCCCTGTTGTGTAGCCCCTGGGTATGTCCCAATTCCCTTCCTCAAGGCCTAGACTTTTCACCAGAAGTACTCCAGTTCCCTAGCTGGCTAGGGCAGGACAGCCTGAGCCCCAGGTCCTGGACTAGCCTTGGGCTCATGCCAGCCACTTGTAAGGATGGGGAGAGAGTAGCAAACATGGCAATGCCTGTGTGCACCCCTGGGGTGCCCAAGTCTTTGGGGCTGGTAGAAGCCAGCACAGCCCTGATGTGCCCGGGACAGAGGTCCTAGGAGCCTGGCGTAGACAGAGGTCTCATCTGGCTGGAGGACTGGGAGGGGTGGCAGGAAGGAGGCAGCTCATGCACCTTCACTCTCACCAGCCAACCCTTCTGTGTCTAGAGCAGTAGTAGCCGCCCTGGGGGATGGTGCAATGCAGGACAGTTACAAAAGACTACGCTGCATCTGCCACCAGCCTGTGAGCAACACATGCGAGTGTGTGTGTGTGTGTGTGTGTGTGTGTGTGTGTGGTGGGGCTCAAACCCAGGGACTTGCACAGGGCAGACTAGCACTTTACCACTGAGCCACATCCCCAGCCCATCTGTGAGTATCTTGAAGGTGAGAACCATGACTTGGGGTTTTCTAAGCACAGTGACAAATGTAAATACAGATGCCACTGGCAGAAGAATGTGGAACAGATGCACCACCAGCCTCGGGTGCAAGGAAAATCACCTGGAAGAGAAAACACTTGAGCTGAGTCTAGAAGAATGAGCACAAGTTCATCAGAAGGAGGATGAGGAGGAGCAAAAGACTAAGCAGGAGAAGGAGCAGCCCTTGTCATAACTGGAGACATCTGAGAACGAGCTATAAAGTCAAGTTGCTCCCAGATAGGACAGCACAGTTTGGAGCAGGCGAGAGATGAGCACTCTGATGAGGTTTTCCTGGTGGGATTATCAGCCCCATTTTACAGAAGAGGAAACTGAGGCCCTGTAGCTGGCTCAGGGTCCAAGATAGGTAAAGTCAGAGTCAGAGCCTTACCTTACGTCACTGGGGCCCCTCTTCCTGCAAGGGGGTGGCCCTGGGGAGGGGCTCTGGAAGGTTCAGACAGGCCCAGGCCTGAGTCAGCTGAGGGTCTGAGAGGGGAGAGGGGAGCCAGGGACCTGCGAGTGAAGGCTGGAGGCTCTTCTTGGGGGAGTGGCGCTGCTCCCACCTAAGATGATCTGAAGAAACAGAAATGTGTGTATATATGCATTTTAAGCTGTTGGTTCCTCCAGGTAAGTTATGTGTGGATCATGCTGAGCACCTGACAGAGCTATGTGAAAGTAAAAAAAATTTTTAAATTGAAGCAATTCTCAATGGGCATGGTGGTGCACATCTGTAATCTCAGCACTCAGGAGGCTGAGGCAGGAGGATTGCTGAGAGTTTGAAACCAGTTTGGGCTGCATAGTGAGACGCTGACCTCCATCCCTCCCCTCAAAAGCAAGACAGAAAAGAAAAATGAAACTATTCTCAAACCAGGTGTGGTGGTGGGAGGGGCTAGGTGGGAGGATTGCTTTAGCCTTGTGGTCTGTGAACAGCCTGGAGAACACAGCAAGACCATGTTTCAGGAGAGGAAGAAGAAGAAAAACAAATTAAAGCTATTTTTCTTTATTGCCGTCATTGAAACTGTCCTATCTACCTCCTTTGTGGATTGAAGTAAATCTCTACACATAACTTAAATGTTTCTTGTTGATTTTGTAATTTTTTTTTTTTTTTTTTGAGGCAGAGTCTCACTATGTAGTCCAGGGTAACCTTGAACTCACTATGTAGCCCAGGCTGGCCTTGAACTCATGATGATCCTCCCACCTCAGCCTCCCAAGTGCTGGGATTACACCACCATGCCTGGCTGATTTTGTAATTATTAAAAAAGGAAAAGAGAATAGCACAACAGTTCAACCCATTGATTTCATTCACACTGGGTGTCCACAGAACGGGAGTGGGCATTGCTCCATGGGTAACAGTCGCATGGGTGTGGGGACTGACCAAGAGGGGGAGGGCAGCCTTGTTAAAACAACCCAGCAGGGCCTGAGCAGTTCCCACCTCCGGGTACTGCTCACTGGAGGCCAGGCAGGCTAACATACGATACGTAGGATCCAGTGGCCCCCGAAAGAGGCTGACCCACCGTAGGGTTGCTGGACCTAAAGCAGCCTTTCCATGACATTTATTCAGAATGAAACAACATACTCAAGCTGGTAGAGAGTGCAGAGATCACTTAGCTCAACTGCCTCCCTTCCAGATAGAAAAATGCAGGCTTCCTTAGGAAGGGGACTTGCTTCACATCAAGGAGGAGTACACGACACAGGTAGAAGTGGAATCAGACCTTCTGTGTTCCAGACCTTCACTTTTAGTGGGCTTAGCTGCTTGAAAAAGGCTTCTACTTCCACGTTTTGCTTTTCATCTGGTCGAAAAGTGTGAGGTATGATTACGAGAGAAAAGACTTCCCAGGAACACTGAGAAAACGAGAGATTGGGGAGAAAACAAAAGGGAAGTGCTTTTAAAATTTTTGTCTCATCACTCCCTGTGCATTCAGTAAGGAGTGCAGATTTTCCGGGCACAGTTCAGTTGCCTCTGCCACGTGATTTAGGAATGGCAGGCGTGGCCCCTGTCAATAAGACCATCTCCACTCACACTCCAGCCTGAGACTACGGAAAGAAAGTAAATATAGGTAATGACAGCAGAGAGAAAAAAGACTGTTAGATGGTCAGGCATTTCCCACAACATACTCCTTGGGATGACCATTTGCTGTGGTGAAGGAAGAGGATCTTGTGGTCAAATGACTTTTGGAAACTGGCTTCATTCAGATCAATCAGGTTTAGTTTTTGTAGGCCTTGTCAGAGCTTTTACTACATGCATTATAGATTTCTATGGGAGATATTTAAGGTGCAAAATTTCCCAGAGTTTTGTGTCCAAGAATAATCTCATGAGTCTCATATTCCTTGGAATAAACTTTTTTTTTTTCATACTGGGGATTGAATTCGGGTCCTTGTGCTTGTGAGGCAGGTGGCAGAACCACTGAGATAAATCCCTAGCCCCCTGGAATGAACTTTTTATCCTAATAAACTTATTCTAATATTCTACCTATTCTCTCTTCCAGCAGATTTAGTGTTTCTGTTTTAATATTTAGATCTTTGACCCATTTCAATTTTAGGTTAGTGCATAGTAAAAGATATGGATCTAGTTTCATCTAATATTCTAATTTTACAGAATTAAAATTCTGTCCTGTATCACACAACTGGTTAATGGGGGAACCAGGGCTCAGACTCAAATTTGCAGACAGAAATCCAAGCACCAAATCGCTTCATTGCTCCTGCTGGGTCCCTGGTGCTCAATGTAGTGTCTCTAATTGACAGGGCAGTGACTGATGCGTAACAGCTCTGTGCTTTTGGGTTTTTTTTTTTTTTTTTCCCACATGGTCTTAATTAAAACTGTAGGAGATAGGCACTGTTATTATCCATTTTACAAAGTGGTGAATTAGAAATGGTGAAAGGCCTGAGATTTTACTTAACTTGCAAGCTCACCAGTTAGCTTGTTACATTATATACACTGTTGGGAGCCGCAGGCCTCTGGTTTGGTGACACAGCCCACTTAGAGGAGTCACTGAGAGAGCAGTAGGGGTATGTCTGGGTTCGTCCCTCCTGGCCAATTTCCACAGGGTGACATGATGAAGGCCCTGTGTCACCCACACACGCTGTGGGCTGCCCCATGCGGAGGGACCCTGAAATAAGAAACTGGTGGCCTGTCCATCTCCTCTGGAGAGAGAGAAATTACTCATTACTTTGGAATGTAAGCCAATAGCCTTTGAGGGAGGGGAGGGAGAGGGTTTATTTTTACTATTCGGCCACCTCTGGGGAGGTGCATCTCCAACCCTCGCAGGAGACGGCCACTGTCATTGGCTCAAGAGGCTGTTTGCTATTCAGACATATCCTACTGCTCAGAAGGTCGGATCCCACAGAAATACGAGAACTCTGGGGCGCCTTATCACTCAGCTATGATATGGAAACAGAAGCTTCATATACAAATGATTTTATCTTGGGCATGTGGAAGTTTTAGGAAAGCATTAATTAATGGATGGGTGAGGTAGGCAAAGGCACTTTCTATTACAGATGTAGTAGTAATTAGTTTTTATTAGAAAAATGGTTGAATGATGAATTCTTGCTGCAGCATAGTTAGTCTTAGACCTGTATGTCCCAGATTCCTTTCTGTTTTGGCAAAACAGTTAACCTGAGGCCCAGGGCCATGCAGTTTGGGTCTTGTTAATCTAACAAAATGCACTGAATCAACAGGTTCCTGATACTGCTGAGACTCTGCTTCTCTCCACAAAACAAGATAAAGGGGTAGTTTTTGCCAGCACTGAGGTTAATTGAATAATGTAAATTCCACTTCATAGTTATCAAGTTATTGCATTCTTGATCTGCATTTCTGTAGAGGTTCCCTTGGGGTTAAAGAAACAAAGACACAATGAAGAAGCAGAAGGCTCTCTTTATACTTACTTTTGGCTTGAGGACTCGCCTCCCCTTGATTGGGAGGACTTTGTGAGCACAAAAGTTAGATTGGAGCATGGATGACAGCCAGACTCCAAATGACAGGATTTGTATGAAAAAAAGTTTGTTTTTAATTTTTTAGAATAGCTTTATTATTCACACACTATACAATTCTCTCAGTTAAAGTGGATACTTCAGAAGTTTTCAGTTTATTCATAGAGTTGTGCAACCATCAGTACGGTCAATTTTTGAACATTTTACATCCATCCCCAGGAGCAATCCTATGTTCTTTAGTAGTTAACCTCCATCCCTCTCATACCTTCTCCCCTCAAGTTCTAGACAACCCCAGTCCACTTTCTGTTTCTATAGGTTTGCCTACTCTGGACTGGCTGACTTTCTTTCTTCCCCCTGCCCCTGCCCATTTTTGGGCAGTACTAGGTGTTGAATTCAGAAAGAACTGAGCTAAATCCCCAGCCCTTTCTTTCTTTAAAAAAGATTTAAATTTTGAGACAGTCTCACTAAATTCCCTGGGTTGGCCTCAAGCTTGAGATCAGCCTGCCTCAGCTTCCTGAGGATCATGTATCACCACAATCTGCTGGACCCTTCATATAAATAGAGTCACACCATATGTAGGCTTTTACAACTGCACTTTGAGCATGAGTTATGTTGGTTCCTGCTCACAGAGCAACCACAATGTGAGGAAATGTTTACTCTCTTTTCTTAGTGGCTTAAACTTTGGCCTATGTGACCCGGGGCAGACCAAGTGATCGCTATCCTGGCTTTGCCAAAGTTGATTAATTACAGAAATACTGTCTTAGTCCTTTCTTTGCAGCCTTTTATCAATACAGTGTCTTCTACTGAGTGAGGACAAATAGAAGAAGAAAATCCTGTGTAAATCCAACCTGGGTGGGGGTCCCGAGTGAGTCTCCACTCCCATAGCTTCTCAGTGTCTGGTTTCAGGATCCCCTGCAGTTTCAGATGGAGTCTGGGAGATTTTTTACCTCTGCTTTACTCTGAGTGCTTTGATGTGGCCAAGGCAAGGACTCTGCTTTCATACAGATGAGGGCACACACGCCACGGGCAGAGAACATGCGGGTGATTAAAGTTCTAACCAGACCTATGGGAACAAAATATTTTGGTTTTTTTTGTGTGTGTTTTTTTTTTTTTTTTTTGGTACTGGGGATCGAACTCGGGTCCTTGTGCTTTTGAGGCAGGCAGTGGAACCACTGAGCTAAATCCCCGGCCCAAGGGAACAAAATATTTTGGATGCTACTTTATGTGGTATCTGTGAAATGACATTTCAGATCTACAAGGAAAATTCTCATCACTTAACTCCCCCACTTACAGTTTTCTCTGGCTGAACACCTCTGTTTATCATCTTAGGCCTCTGTGAGCGTCAGTCGCGCTTCCTGATCCCCTCCTGAGGAGCCAAGTGCTGGTGACTGTGCGAAGTGTGGTGCCATCCTCCTGCTGTCTTTCCCTGACATTTCGTCCCTGGTGGCTTTCTCCAAACGGGTCACCTCCATGCACTGTGCGTGCTGTGTGCTCCTCTCACCTTCTTCCACAAAACCCCGCTCATCTTTTCGGATCAAGATTAAGCTCCATTCTCCTCTGGAGTCTCCCCTAATTTTCTCTTGTTCTGGGTTGCTCAGGGAAAACACGGCAATAACATTTTGCAGCTCCTCTCATGGAGAGGAAGGGTCCATTTCCCTATTCCCCGAATTCTTTGTTTTCCTATTCTTGGGACCCAGATCGACCTTATGATTTACTTTGATCAATACAGTGTGATGGAAATGATGCCATGCAAGTTCTAGGGCCAGGCCCCAGATGCCTGGAAACAGCCTCCTTCCCCTTCCTGCTGCTCTGAGCTGAGCCCACCGTGTGAAGTCTGGACTTCCAGAGAAGGGGGAACTCTCCAGAGTGGAGGGGAACCAAGGTGCCCCAGCAACACCAGCACCAACTGCCAGGCACGCAAGGCCACCAGGACAGCCCTCCCCAGCTGAGCCGTCAGAAGATGCCAGGCCCCAGAGCGCACCCACTAAAATACAGAGTCATGGGCATGGAGATGGTGGTGGTTTTAAGCTGCGAAATATTGGGGGTGGCTTGCTCTGCAGCAGTAGACGACTGTCTGACAACAGGTTATTTTTCTTGGTGAAGGTTATATACCTGAAGGCGGTCATGGGAAATCTTGGGAAGGAACCTTGGTCTCAGAGGGGAAATCTTCCCTTTCTCCTAGTTTTAGTCAATTAATTCCATGCACTATTTAGGCCTGAAATTAGGCAGTCTCTCTTTGGGAAACCCAGGGACAAGGGTTAAGTGCCTAATTTTTTTTTTTTCAATTTGAGACAGAGTCTCACTAAATGGCCCAGGATGGACTCTTGACTCTCCTGCCTCAGCCTCCTGAGTAGCTGAGATTAGAACGTTGAGCCATCACGCCTAAGGGTAGGTGGTTGTTGAAGGGCTTCTTCATCCCCTCTTCTTATGACAGTACATTTCACACTTCATTTCAATACGACAATTCGTGTTTTCCTGTCTGTGCCCAGAGAAGGCCTGTGTGGGTAGAGATGAGCACACCCGCTGCCGTGGTCGCTGTGCACCCCGCATCTGGCACGGCGCACCGCGTCTGCGCAAGTTTCTTCCTATGGATCCTGTCAGGTCACCGGTGCTTACCGATGTCCTGGCCAGGTCACGTGTTTCACTGTAGCCAGTCCCGCGCATGACAGTGCTTCTCCTCACAAAGGGATAAAGTATAGCTGCACATCTTCTATTCATAGGCTTACACCCGGTCCCCAGAGCCAGCAAGAAAAATCCCTGCATATTTGGGCACAGGTGTTGTACTCTCCTTCACTCCGCTCCCTTTCAGGATGAGAAAGCCCTGAACTTCCTATCTCTGGTTGACAAAACCCATCTTAAACTATCACAATAAAAATCTAAGGGAGGGGGGCAGCTCAGGACAGAGCGCTTGCTGAGCTCCGGAGGAGGGGGCCGGGCGCCAGCAGGAGGAGTCTGACACAGGCAGAGGACAGTGTGACATCCTGGCCACTGTTTAGAACTTTCTTCTTTCATTCATGCACCGTGAACACATTGATTCGCTGGTGATAACAGCCCTGGGGCCAGCAGAAGCATCCATGATGAAAGAATTCTAGAGCAGAGTTCTTTCAGACTAAGAACCTACAGTTCTGATTAACCTGTACCAAGAACATGGGTGGTTATTTTCATATAATTAAAAAATTGCAGCATGCGGCATTTGAAATGCTGTTGTGTTGACAGCAGACTGCATCTTATACACACCAGTGAGAATTCATGTTGCCTAGAATTTCCTGTCCCATGTAATCAGGGTTTCTCTTCAGTGGGAGAATCTCTATTTAGCACTTGGCAAAATTCTTTCTTTGATTCCACTGGATCCTACTTGTAAAAGGAAAGAAAAACCTACAAGTGACAACTGTTTTCAGAGAGCCAGATAGTCTCGTTCTTCCAGTACTGGAGACAATGCTGGGACAGTGGAAGGAATGGGCTTGGAATGAGATAATTAGGTTTAAGTTTCTTTTCTAGCACTGGGTAGCTGTATAACAATGAGGAAGTGGTTAAACCTCCCTGACAACCAGTGGCTGAAGTGAAGAGTAAAGTCACCTGGCCGCGCCTGGCAGGAGAGGCGCTCCGTGGGCTCCAGCTCTGCTGCTGGCCCTGGCAGGTCCTGGGTGTACTCACTGTGACCTCCCCACCTGTGGCGGGCACCTAGATCCTGACATGGTAACTGTTGTTTAATGACAGGACCAGCCCAGTGACTTGTATGTTTAAAATGAATAAGGGACCCCGGCGAGTTTCCTCTGAATCTTGAGATTGCACAGAGCCCTTTTCTCAGGGTGGACATTTTGTGTAGTGTGATTGTGTGTGCGTGTGAGTGTAAAACAGCCCATATCTGGGACTGGTGGTGCAGCACAGTGGTAGATCATGGATAGGGGCCCTGGGTTTGATCCCCAGCACCGCAAGGGAAAAAAAAAGGCGATGCCTATATAGAAATTTAGGTGAATGAAGTGGTTAATGAGGGCGGAAGTGTGTGTCCCTGTGGATGTGAAGAAGTCTGACTCCTACCTGAAAATGCTTCAGGAATCAAACACCCAGTCCTCCTGAAGTGGCTAATCTTTAAGGCCCTCTAGTTTTCCTCAAGCTTGTTCCGCAGCACGTGCTGGTCGTAGCATCTGTAGGCAGATACTGCCATCTTGCGGTGAAGTCCAAGAATGCACCCTAGGAGGCGCTCTGGGCAAGGGCTGAACTTGCTACTTGGATTTTCAGCAGACCAGATTGTCTGATTTTTGGAAGAGAATTAAGCTATTCTGTGAGAAAGTAATTTTAAAAATGCATAAATTGAGACAAATATGTGTGTATTGGAGTAAAATGTATATTTATTTAGCAGTGCTGGGGATGCAGTTCAGGGCCTTGTGTGTAACAGGCAGGTGCTCTTCCCTTGAGCTACATCCTCAGCCCTACTATACTTAGTTTTAAATTTATAGAAACCTTACAAAGTGCCAAGTCACTTCAGGCCGTCAGTGCAAAGCTCTGATAAGCTCGTTAACTCTGCTTTTCATTGTGCTTATTTAAGGAAAAAAGAGACACCACAGATTTTTTTCTTTTTTCCTTTTTTTGGTACCAGGGATTGAACTCGGGCCCTTGCGCTTGCGCAGCAGGCGGTGAAACTACTGAGCTAAATCCCCGGACTGCTCCAGATTTTTATAATACAGCTCTATACACATACTAAGCCAAAAAAGGTCCAAGATCAACTTTTCTATCCACATTTTTATTTGAAAGTCTTAACAGAGTCATATGTTAATTGTAAAGAAGATAAGATATAATAAGTAGTAAAGTTTCCCTCTTTACGTATGCCTCTCTCTCCAAAGGAAACCAATACAAATGGTTCCTTCTAGATCACAGATTGATACAAACCTCATCTCTAAGCAGCAAGTATGAATCTCAGTTTACAAAGCTGTGGCACAAGTATACTTTATTTTTAGAACAAAATTGTTTTTTATTTTGAGACCCAGTCTTCCAGGTTGGTGGTAGTTGTAACTCCTCCACCTCCAGCCATTCTGTATGTTATGATTTTGGTTTGATCCCCAGGACCGCAAGGGATTGAGCTAAATCCCGGCCCCACGTATATCCTTTTTGCATAGATGTCCCACTGGGCTTCGCCCGCCCACAGGTCCTGCAAACTCTTGGGCGTCGCTGTGGAACGCGGGGCTCCTTCTCCTCCTCCCCCCTCCATAAACTCTCCCTTTCCCTCTGCCTTGACCCCAGAAGGGAAAATTCAGACAGGAATTGTCTTTCTCTTCTGTCCTGCTTCTTGCCAAGTAGCCCTGAGGAGTCCGTACCTCTGAATCCTCTTCTCTCTGCGGCTTACAGTTTAGACAGAACTGTCAGGAGGACGTGAGGCACCTCCGGTTTGTGCTTTGCACTATTTTCTCTTGAGGCTACGGTGATCTGACTGATTACTCACGTGTCTCTAAGACACAGAAATTGAAGGGCATGCTTCAGCGTTTCCTCCTATAGCGCAAAGTCTTACTCTGCTGGTCTCCTCTGGGAAGTCTTCGGCAACCATGGTGGCCGCAATGTGTGTCTACATTCACATCCACATCGGCTCTAGATTCCAAAAATTACCACAGTGAAGTAGCTGTTGAGTCAGAAAAGCTGGTGGGCAGGGGAAGATGCGTGGTAGTGCGTGCGTGCGTGTGTGTGTGTGTGTGTGTGTGTGTGTGTGTGTGTGTTGAGTGTCCCTGCCCTGGGGGACAGCAATTGGGCTCTGCCACAAATAGATGGGACACACAGCTTGGCTTCTGTCTGATCTATTTTAATGATCTTACTATAATGTTTAAATCAGGGTAAATATATCTAGGTCCTCAAACATTTACCATTTCTTTATGGAGAAAATATTAAAAATCCTTTCTTCTAGTTTTTTGAGAGAGCACATTATTGCTATCTGGAGTCACCCTTCGGTACTTTAACTTTTTGTTCCTGTGCAACTCTAACTTAGTACCCATAAATCAATATTTTCCCTCCTTTTCCTCTCCCCAGCCTCTGGTGACCACCATTCTACTCTCAGCTTCTATAACATCTACTTTTTTATATTCCACATACGAGTGAGATCATGCTTTTTGTGCCTGGCTTATTTAATTTAACATAATAATATCCAGTTTTATCTACTTTGTTACCAATGATAGGACCTCATCTTTTTAATGGCTGAATAGTACTCCACTGTGTATCTGTACCACATTTTCTTTATCCATTCATCAATTGTTTCCATTTCTTAGCTCTAGCAAATAATGGTATAATGAACATGGGAGTGCAGATATCTCTTCGACATGTGGATTTCATTTTCTCTGGCAATATATGTAGTAGAGGGATGGCTGAATCATATGATAGTTCTAGTTTTAATTTTTTTTTTGGTGGTACTGGGGATCAAACCCAGGGCTTTTCCATTGAGCTATTTCCCCAGCTCCTTTTTAAATTTTGAGAAGGTTCTTGCTAAATTGCTAAATTGCCCAAGCTGGGCTTGAACTTGTAATCTTCTTGCCTTAGTTCTTGGATTACACGTGTGTACCACCTGGCCTGACTCTACTTTAATTTTTTGAGGAATTTCCATACTTCTTTCCATAATGGCTGTACTAATTTCCATTCCCAACAATAGTGCACAAGGGTTCCCTTTTCTCTACCTCCTCTCTTGAATTTGTTATCTTTTGTCTTTGCTCACAGCCATTCTTCTGGAGTGAGGTAACATCTCCTTGTGGTTTTGATTTGCATTTCCCTCAGAAGTAGTGAGCGTTGAGCATTTTTCACAAACCTGTTGGAGAAATTTATATTTAGGTCCATTGCCCATTTTTGATTTTGTTTTTTTGCTATTGAGTTGTTTGAGTTGCTTATATATTCTAGATATTAACTCCTTAACAGATACATAGCTTCCAAACATTTTATGCCATTCTGGAGGTTGTCTCTGTCCTCTGTTGATTCTTTTCTTGAGTGTGGAGAAGCTTTTTAGTTTGATGTAATCTCATTTGTCTATTTTTGCTTTTGTTTCAATGCATGGGGAGTTTTGTCCAAAAAATTCTTGCCCATCCCAATGTTGTAAAACACTTCTTCTCTGTTTTACTCTAGTCTTTCATGTTTTACATTGTGAGTTGACTTTTGTAGTTGTCCAGAGAGGTCTAGTTTCATTCTTCTGTATGTGGATTTCCAGCTCTCCCAGAGTTTGTTGAAAAGACTGTCCTTTCTCTAGTGCTTGTTCTTTGCATGTGTGGGTGTGCTTTTAATTGTAGTCTCAGTTCCCTTCCTAGGTAGGGTTTTTCAGGTTATGTATTTTTTAATGAGCTTTGGTAATTTATCTTAAAAGGATTTTTTCCCCCCATTTAATCTAAGGTTTTGAATTCATTAGCATAAAGTTGTTATATTTGCTTTTTATCCTTGATATCCATAGAAATTTAAGTGACTTAACTCTCTTATTTCTGATATTAGTAATTTGTGACTTTTCTCTTAATCATGCTGGCCAGAATTTTATTAATTTTATTGATTTTCTCAAAGAACTATTTTTCACTGTTGTTCACTGTTGCCTTTGTTTTCTATGTCATTGATTTCCACTTTGATCTTTATTATTTCTTTTCTTCTGCTTTATTTGGATTTAATTTTCTCTTTTTATTTTTATTTCCTAAAGTAGAAACAGAGTTATTGATCTGAGAACTTTCTTTTTTTCTATTATAGGCATTTAGTATACATTTCTGTCAGTATTCACTTAGTGACACTCTGCAATCTTTTTTTTTGGGACCTTGCACTTGTGAGACAGGCAGCGGAACCACTCTAGTTGTAGCTCAGGAACTCACACCTTGTGGGCTCTATGCAAGTTCAAGGGGTTGAATGGACGGCTCCTTCTCTCTACTTCTGCACCCCAGGCCTCTCTTTCCATAGAGTCCTGGTGATGATCACAGGAAAGTCTCTTGGCTCTAAATGCTTGAATCCAGCTTCAGGAGAACAGTGACACTGAGCTAAATCCCCAGGGCCCTGCATTTTATTTTTTTTTTAAATTAATTTTATTGGTCCATTTTAGGCATACAGTATAATGGCATTCATCATTGGAAATTTGTACCTTTACATAATCTCTCTTGGTTCTTATTTTTTCCCCATTGCCCTGCCCTCCCTTCAACTCCTCCACCTCTCCCTATTTACAAAGACTTTGTTTCCATTTTTTTCTTTTCTCATATTAATTCCATTCACTTCTTTCTGCACTATTAAGTATGTTGTGTTTCACTTTTATTTTGCTTCCCTTTCAATTTTGTTTTTTGACCCATGGGTTATTGGATGTGTATTATTTAATTTCCAAATATTTGGGGATTTTCCAGCGATCTTTCTATTATTGATTTCTAATTTAATTTCTTTATGGTTAGAGAATTGTACAAATTGTATCCTTTTGAACTAATTGAGTCTTACGGCCCAGAATAGAATTTTGGGGGTAACTATTGTATTTGAGAAGAATATTTATCTTGCTCTTGACAGGTTGAACATTTTAGGAATGTAGGTTGTTCACTCTAAAATCTTTGCTGATTTTCTATTTATTTCATCAATTCTTGAGAGATACTGAAATTTCCAACAATAATTGTGAATATTTCTCCTTTCATGGCCACATTTTAGATAGCAAGTACTTAGAGAGTGCTTCTTGCTTCCCTAGGCAGCAGAGGAGGAGGCATCCCCAGACCACAGCCTGCTTTTCCCATGGGACTGCTCACCACAGTATCTAATTGCCAGTTTTTTTGTCCCCTCCCAGATCATTATTTCCTACATAACAGTGACTGGGTTTTGTTATATTCACATATGAAAGACTCAAGAAATATTTTGATGATGTAAGAAAGATGTTTAAGGCTCAGTAAATGAACAAGTACCATAATTAAAATCAGAAACAGGAATTCAGTGAAATCAGAATTTCAGCAAGAAGTGGTGGTGAGAATATAAGGACTTTAGAAATTAACAAAAATTGCTGGGGCAGAAATCATTTTTTACGTGATGAAAAATGTAACGTAAAAGCTGATAAACACATCTGACATTGGGTTTTCATTAGCATCTAATCAAGTTAGGAGGATCATATCTCTGATCCTCTTTTTCACTCCTCCCTACCCCATGTCCAAAGGGTGAAATGTTGCTCCAGAACCAGGATGTGGGTTTCATTTAAGAGTTTTTATGTTTACTCAAAGATAACAGTTACAAAGGTCTATTGGTTGGTATTGTAGTTGAGCAGCACTGAAGGAAGGATTCCCTGTGTCTACAGTAACCAGAAGTAGAAAAGTTCATGGGAAAAGGAGGCATCATGCTTAGGGACAGAACCACAGGTACGTAGTAAGAATGAGGACACATGCAAGATTTAAACAGAGAGTGGTGCAAAAACAAAGCAAGAGGGAGATAGATGGTCCAGGACAAAGCTTAAGAATGAGAAAAAGCAGCCAGAGGTTCTTTATTTTTATTATTTCTTTTTCAGTTCTTATTTTTTATTAGCATATGTTTGTAGTATGTAACGGTTACATTATTTGTGGGGAAGTGGTTCATGTTCATAACAGATCTGAATTCTCTTTTCATCCCCTTTCCATCCCCTCCCTCCTCCTGCTTTGTTTGGGCGGGGAAGGCTTGTGATTTGAGGTTGAGCCAACAGGCTTAAACAGAGAGAGAGTGGCTCTGGTAGACAAGGTTCAATCTTAAGAGGTGGGACATTTGGTGTCATTCTGTAGTGGTGACATAAGGAGGGTCAATCAGTGCTTAAAGACACAACTTTACATAACCAAGACAGATGGGTGAGCAGCTGTCACTAAATGAATGGGAAGAAAAATGTAAACTTGATGAAGCATTTTATCTCCCATCTGTTTCCCTCTGGAATTTCAACTTGATGCTCTAAATCCAAGTTCTCGACTTTCCCTCTTCAGGCTACCCAGGTTGCCTCTGTCTAGAAGTTGATAGGCAGTCAGACTGTTTTGGAAGTGACCTATTCAGCTAAGATGTTGAGTTTAGATTTTTCAAAAATGAGGTCTCCTCATTTATATTGTCAGATTATATTCATGTTTTCCTACCTTGGGCTTTAGCTTTGCATGTATAGTGTCCTCATAAAGAGATAGGATTCATTTAATAGTTTGTGTCCAAATGTTTGCCTTAGCCACTTACATGGTCACATCTGCTGGTGTACTGATTATGGGTTTATTCAGATCTTTGTCTAGGTATCAGCTATACAGAGATAGAAAAGAAAATGAATAGATATTATTTAGCTACCTATTCAGGAATTTGTGATTTCCCATAGGTCCAAGGGCTAAATGTGGGTTTGCTGGGTTTGGTTGGGAGCAGCTGTGTTCAGCTGGCAGCTGGGCTGATCCGGTGTAGCTCACTCCTGTGCCTAGTGCCCCAATGTTTCTCCATGTGGCCTTTCTTGCTTCTTGTGGTGTCTCATCATTCCACAATCTACTACAAGTTTCTTTTTTTTTTCCCCCCATTAACTTTATTGGTACATTTTAGGTATACAATACAGTTACATTCATCATTGGGATCTTGTACCATTACATGAGTCTCTT
>NW_004624746.1:27515055-27530661 GCF_000247695.1 Heterocephalus glaber | reverse complement strand
GTGTTCCATCTCGTTTCCCTTTGGGGTTGCTGTAGGTGATCTGGAAGTCTGTTTTTGAGGCTTGTTTATGTGTCTTCTCATTTCCACGGGGTGGGTGTGTGTGCTTCTGGCACCCACGTGGCTCACCTTCTGTGCCCTAGGAGCCTGGGATGGCAGCGGGGGAGCTTTCTTCTGGGTGCTGGGATCAGCTGAGCTTCACTGCCCTAGGAGCCTGGGATGGAGGCGGGGAGCTTCACTGCCCTAGGAGCCTGGGATCTACTACAAGTTTCTTTACAGCAAGGTGACCAGCATGACCAGAGAGAAAGTGGAAGCTTCCAGGCTTCTAAAAAGAGAGGACCAGAAATGAAATAATTTCTGCTGCATTTTCGTTGTCAGAGAGTCACAATGCCAGGAAAAGGTAACAGATTTAATAGGTGAGGTAGCACACATTTATGGGGAAGAAGGCAATTCATGGTGACCCTTTTTGGAAAGTGTCCACCACAGATACAAGTAAATAAGAACCAAAGCTAAAATTTAGTGAACACTCTGTCAGATAATGGGCCACATACCTGGCATGTACTGTATTATCTCATGAGATCCTCAGACATAAAATCCTCTCTAGGAAATGGAGGCTATTGGAGGTTAAATAAATCATCCCAGATCAACAGTGTTATAAATGGCCTTGTCAGGATTCAAACTCCTTGGAGTCTGATTTTTTTGTTGTGCTATGACAGGAAAGTGAGTGAAGTGGCTAAAAAGTTAATGTGGCATCATTATGAGGCAGGAGATTAGGGCATGGCAAACCAGCTGGGCAACTGGGCATGATCTTCCAATTATAGAGACCTGTCCATCACAGCCACAATGAGTGCACAGAGTGGCTTCAGAGCCTTGAGTGGCCTACCCTGGAGCTGATGATATAGAAGGAGGATATAAAAGATGATGACTGTTATAGTCAGTATTTGCAAAAGAAACAGATTTAATGCAGGACACAGAAATTTACAAGATTAGCTGACAATATCTGCCCACAGAGTCAAATATAGAAGAGTGCAGGAGATCTGTTCGAATATCTGAAGAATCCAGCGGAAGGCCTGGAGCCCACTGGTATGTCCCATAGGAGTCCATATCAGGAGGCTGAGGCATTCTCAATGGAAGACTGAAGGGTCAGCTCTGGAAAGCCTAAGGGCCCGTGTTGGAGGCTAGAGAGCCTGTGCTGGCCGGCAGAAAGGCCGGTACCGGAAGCTGAAGAATCTGCACTGAAAGACAAGAGATGATGCCCAGGGTGAAGGCATGGACCAGAGCTCCTCCAAAGAGAACAGCAGCCACCCTTGGCAAAGGCAAAGACCTGAGCTCAGCCAAAGAGAACAGCAAAAGCCCTTCCGAAGAAAAGTGCCCAGAACAATGCTCTTCCAAGGAAAATCAGCTGAAATTTTTCCCTCCCATTCTCCTTTTATAGATTCTGACAGCAGGCCTGCTTAAGTGGGTCTTCCATGCCCAGAACCATGCTGACTCAATTCAGCTGGGCGTTCCCCACTCAAGTTGACAATTAGTCAGTTAACCACCACAATGGCCATTGCCCTCATGGCCACTGTCTTCTTACTCTTGCAGTGGCCTGCTCGGCATGCAGGGTGTATTTTCTCTTCTCTCTTCTTTTCTTTACTTCTTTTTTTTTTTTGGAGACTTCTTTGTCACTTTTTCTTCTTTTACTTTCAATAAATGTTAAACTTTTATATTCTTTGGTTGTCCTCTTCAATTCTTTGAACAAGACAAGAGCCTGGAAAAGACCATTGGACACCCGGAATCCGGTAACAATCACATTGTAACAAATGCTATGAGAGAGTTTGGAAAAGAAAGATCCTTTCTGTGTGGGAGTTCAGGAAGTTGTTCCAAAAGGTGCTACTTGGGTTGACCCAGGTGCTTCAGGATGACTGAGATGTGAACAAGTTAGTGAGCTAAGTATTTCTTGCAGGAGGGAGAGACATCATGAATATGTGATTGAAGAGAGGAAGCAGGGGAACATGCTGAGACTAGCAATCCCTTTAGCTTGGGTGGGCTCTGGAATTCAAGGAAGAAGACTCTAAGATCTCATGGAGGCAGGGTTTGGGGCCAGGTTGCAAAAATACTTGAATACTCTGTTGAAATATTTAGGTTCTGATTTAGTGGGGAACTGGGGAGACATTTAGTGTTTTGAAACGAGAGATCTATCTGTCTGTCTGTCTGTCTTGGTTATTTGTTCTGCAGTGCTGAGGATCAAACCCAGGGCTTTGTGCATGCTAAGCACTCACTTTACCAACATCAGCACCAACGATGGTATGGATCTGATGAGGGGCCAAGATCAACTTTTGGGAATTGACCCAATGGTGAGAATAATTTATAATGAAAGAATATGACATTTTTCTTCTTAAATACTTTGGAAAGAGTATTGTAGACCAGTAATATGATTTTTTCCTCTTTTTTTCCCCCTCTATAAATCAAACCCCCAATAGCATAAGTGCACTTACTCTTCTGGCCTGCTCCATTAGTTGCTATTATCTTCTTCCAACACCTCCACATTAACCTCATAAAAGGTACCATCCTGTCTCAGGGCATTAAGTGCTAGATGGGGCACCAGGCTTTGACCAATTATTTTACATATGAGAATGATGAGGTAAGAACATTTAAATGAACAGCACAGCAAAGATGCAGGATATGTGTGCTGACCAAAGGAGGGAGGAGATTTATGGCCTTTAGCCATAGGGTGCGGGTGGGTGGAGGGCTTAGTCATAGTCAGGAAATCAAATGTATAGAGGAGAGAAGGGTACCACCTTGTAGCCTGGTAGCATCAGAAAGAGACCAAGAAGCTGATGACTCAGTTTCCTCTGCAGAGGTCAGCACACAGCTATTTACCTTAAGAGTCCTAATAGGCTCAGATAGAAGATTCTGGAATGGTGCTGTGATTAAGGATTTTCACTCTGATTAGAATTACACACTGGCAAATGAGTGGGAACTGTCAGAATTTAAGTAGCTGTGCAACAGAATGAAGGCAGTCACTTCTGAAGTGGGCTGTGAACTTATTACTTGCTCTCTTATTTTTCATTTGCTTCACATCTGGGTAGGTGGGTCTTGGGAATGGCAGCTGGGATTTGAATATTTTACATGGAGAGCTTCTCATCATTCTGCTTCCTTACTAACATTTGCTTTCATGGTTCATCAGGAGATTGGTAGTTCAGTAGGGGGGAGTGGGCGATCACTCTTTACACGTGTGCTTTGCCAGCCGTTTAAGATGTCTGTACACAGTGCTATGCCAAAGGGGAAAGGACTCCTGCAAGAGCTCATTGCCATACAGTTCATTAAAGACGTCTCTGTGTGTTCCTCTAAAACAGTGTTACTGCTACTCACATGCATAAAAGTAACAGCGAAAATAGTGACTAACACTGATTTCACAATTTTCAACCTATATTACAATGGGGTGGGCAACTTATACTTACTGTTTTGAATCCTCATCCCCTTTTACAGATGAGAAAACAGATTTCTCAGTTCCACCCTTTTAAGTCCTGAATCAAACACCAGCATTTTGCTTTGTCTTCTGTGTTCAGAATTGAAATTGCTGTTCCATGTTATATGGTGGGGAATAGGAATGCTAGGACAGGTTTTTTTTCTTTTTCTTTCATTTTCTTTCTTTTTCTTCTTTTCTTTTGACTGAGAATTTAACCTAGGGCCTTTGCACTGAGCTGTATCTCCAGCCTTTTTAAAAATTTTTAAATTTTGAGACAGTCAATTCCTGGTACCAAAAAAAAAAATTTTTTTTTTTAAGACAGGGTCTCACTGAGTCTTTAAGTTGCCCAGACTGGGTTTAACCTTGTAATCTCCCTGCCTCAGTTTTCCAGAGGTGGGGTTACAGGTGTGTACCTCCACAGCTCACGAGAATAGGCCTTTAAATAGTTTCTCATTGTTTCCATACCACCTTTTGGTTATTTCTGTTGCTTGTACACAGCAAGTGCATATATATGTTTCCGAACATCATACTTCTTCCCTATAACGATGGTACAGTCAGATTAGGAGCTTCTGGGAGTAATTCAGGGTTGGCCACCAGGAAAAAACTGGGCCAGACACAAAAGAGTCCACAAATAGAGAACATGTGGATTTATTTTGAACCATCTTTTTCTCTGCAGCCAGGCTGGCCTCTGCCAATAGGAGGTGAACATTTTGAAGCTACACACGAATCAATACTTAGCTAAAGGTAATAAGCAGTATTGATCAGAGAGAAATCTATTGCATGTGTAGGGAAATACAGCAGCCTAAGTAGGCAGTAATGGTGGTAATGAAAAGGACACAGATTCTGCAATATGACAGATACTCATTTGTGATTTGTCTCCACAACAAACCGGTAACTTTGAGCAATTCTCTTGATCATTCTAAGCCTCAGTTTCCTTTTTTGTAAAAGGCACCAACTCGTAGGTAGGTGTGTTCTGAGGAAACTGTTGCTACTAAGCCAAAGCTTTCAGTGTTGTGTGTGTGTGTGTGTGTGTGTGTGTGTGTATGATTTTATTGATGTTTGGAGGTTCATAAGCTTTTACTTTGGAAAAAACACCATCAATTGGGGCGGGGATTTAGCTCAGTGGCCCTGCCGCCTGCCTTGCAAGTGCAAGGTCCTGAGTTTGATCCCCAGTACCAAAAAAAACCCAAAAAAACCCCCCAAAATAAAACAAAAAACCCCACCATCAATTTCTGCTATTATATTTTCCTTTAGTCCCCCCCCATCCCGCCACGTTTTGGTTGTTATTGAACTTATTTATGGACACAACAGGCTGCGCTTGCTGTAACTCAAGCCATGACTGGGGGCTGTTGTATGATTCTGAGGAGTGAGAAGAATTCTCCTGGATGCTACTGTGGAATAGCAGGAAAGAGTTCAAGCAGAAGCAGAATTCAGAAGGGAGGGCGTTATCAGGACTATTCATGCAGCTGCTCTTTTCCCTGTCAGATCCACCCATGCTAGCGCTGGTGTGCTGAATTTAACACAGGACTTTACTTGTCTGCTAATTCCCTTAACCCTTCATTTGCATCTTATTTTTGGATTTTATCAATTGCTGCCTCATATTGTAGATATTTTATAACAATCTTATCACTATTTTTTATATTATGAAGTCATTTGTGATTCCACAGTACCTAGTTAAGAGTTGATACATAGCAAGTACTTAGAATTAATTTTATTCTCTCTCTCTTTCTCCTTCCCTTCCTCCCTTACCTTCTCTCTCATCCTCTCTCTCTCTATCTCTTTCTTCCTTTTGCTGTTGTTGCTTTTGATTTTGAAGGAAAATTAAAAATGGGACTTGCCGTTTCAATAAATCCCCACAATACCTTATGAAGTTGTTGTTCATTAGGTGTTGTTCATAAATTGTTCGCTTAAACAAATACTTGAATGTCTGTTTTGTACATAGCTCGAATCTGGGTATATAAAGAAAAATAAACATAGTTCTTGGCCTTGAAAGTCTCCTAGTTTGGTGTGCAAAACAGTTATACAATCAGAATATTTCATGGACAAGTACTGAATATTTTATTAAAAAAAGGAACTGGGCATGGTATCACACATCTATGATCCCAGCATTCTGGAAAGCTGTGGCAGGAGGATCAGATTCAGCCCAGCCTGGGCAACTTAGCAACTTAGTGAGGCCCTATCTTAATATAAAAAATAAAATTAAAAAGGCTTAGGATATAAGCTCAGTGCAAAGGCTCTGGGTTGACGCTCCAGTACTAAAAAAAAAAAAAAGAAAAAGGAAAATAAAAGAAAAAGAGGGAGATTATATTTGGGGAAAGCTGCTGGGTGTGGCACTTATGTTGAATGAATGTAGAAAATCATCCCAGGTTAAAAAGAAAGACAGTGCTTCTTTTTCAGATAAAGAAGACAGCATAAACAATGGGAGAAAATAAGAAGTTACAGCTCAGTGAGAAGTTATGTGTTTTATCACAGTTTGTGGGAAAGAGTTTAGAATTATCAGGGACTAGAAGACAATTATTAGAGAATAGAGGACAAAATAAAAATATTTTGAAGGTGAAGAAGGGAGAGTAGGGAGGTCAGATCAGAACTGGAATTCTTACCTTAGGTACCAACAGGTCTTACCTGATGGCACGCCTGTCCAGTTCAATAATAGTAGCCTCCCCTTGTTCATGGGGGATACATTTCAACCCCAAGTTGCAGATAGTGCTGAACCCTACATATACTCAATATTTCTTCTCATATACACTTTCATATGTGTCATTTAAAGGAAGCACTTGATGGCTTCTCTTTGACCAGTATCATTCTTTGAATTTCCAGTATCACTACTCTTCTACTTTGGACCCATTATTAAATAAAATGAAGGTTTCTGGAACACAAGCATTGTGATACTGATGAAGTTAATCTGGTAACTAAGTCTGCTACTAAGTGACTAATGGGAGGGTAACATACACAGTGCGAATACACTGGACAAAATGGTGACTCAAGTCCTGGGCAGGACTGTGTGAGATTTCATCATGCTTCCCAAAATGGTACACAATTGAATACTTAGGAGTTGTTTATTTTTTATTTTATTTTATTTTTTTCGGTACTGGGGATTGAACTCAGGACCTTGTACTTGCCAGGAGGTGCTGTGCCATTGAGCTACATCCCTGGCCCAGGAGTTGTTTATTTCTTGAATTTTCTGTGTAGTATTTTTGAACTGCAGTTGACCTAGGTAGCTGAAACCATAGAAAGTGAAACCTTGGATAAAGGAGGTACTACTGTATATCGTGCTAAGATGAAAGTGCTCCTTCTTAAATATCTTAAGTTCCCTCAATTACTTCTCATCTGACAACTTTCCATTATGGTAAATTTTGTTTCAAAGACCGAGTTCCAGAATGCTGATGTATTTTTAGTTTTAAAGAGGCTGTTGTGGAATTTTAATATATAAGCATAAAATGGAAACTTGGTTAAAAAGTATTGACAGGACCAGTCTGGACCATGTAGTGAGACCCGGTCTCAAAATAAAAAATAAAAATGAACTGGGGATGTAGTTCATTGTGTCTGGGTTAAATCCTCAGACACACACACACACAGACAGTATTGATAGTCAGAAAGCTTTAGTTTCTGAATTGGTTATGCCAAGTTTTGTGTGGAGACTTGTGAACACTGGTTATTTACCTGGAGCATCAGGTTTTCTATCTGTTCTAGTTGAAATAAAGGCCTTAGGTTAAGAGATCTCTATGAGCCTGGGTGCAGTGGCACAAGACTGTGATCCCAGCTACTCAGGAGACTGAGGCACAAGGATCTCAGTTTCAAGGACAGCCTGGGCAACTTAGTGGGACCCGTCTCAAAATAAAATAAAAAGGGATGGGGATGTAGCTGTGTGGTAGAGTGCCTGCATAGCATGTATGAGGCCCTGGCTTCAATCCCAGGAACTGAGACAGAGAGAAAACTTAGGATTTATTAAGATATGTCTTAGTGTTTTGCAATTATAAAATATCATGTATCCATTTTTATTGAGGCATGGTTAATATATGATAAATGGAACATATTTAAAGGTATGTAATTTAATAAGTTAAAATCTCATCCTATCTAAGCAAGGTAGGATAATTTGGTACTTCTTATTTCTTTGTGTAGATCCATATTTCCATCTAGTGCCATTTTTTTTTCTGCTTGAAGGATTTCCCTTAGCATGCAGTATGGATCTCCTGATAATGACTTTTTCACCTTTATATTCTCATGTAACTAAAAAAAAGGTCACATTGAGATAATTTGCAGACTATACCATTTCATTTTATCATTATAATCAATTTTATAGCATTTCCATCATCTCAAAAAGAAATCCTGTATCCTTTAGTTATGATCCCTCATTTTCCTAACCCTCCAGATCTGAGAAGACACTAATCTACTTCTGCCTATGTAGTTTGAATATTTTGCACATTTTATATAAAAATTAAAATTTTGGCACTGAATTCTTTCACTTGGGATGATGTTTTCAAGGTTATCCATGTCAGTTTCCTTTCATTTAGCAAGATATTTTTACTAGGTATAGAATTCTACTTTGACTTTTTTTTTCTCTTAGTACTTTAAACATTTACCATTTTCTTTTTTTTGCATTTGTTTCCGATGAGAAATATTTGTTATCTTTATCTTTGTTCCTCTCTAAATAAAACATCTTTTTTTCCCTCTGGCTGAACTTGAAGTTTTTCTGTTTACCATTAGTGTGAGCTATTTGATTATAGTGTGACATGGGATAGTTTTTAATCATGACCTGGTGTGGTAGTGTATGCCTGTAATCCCAGGACTTAGGAAGCTGAGGCAGGAGTATTGCCATGAGTTTGAGGCCAGCCTGGACTATATAATGAGTTCAAGGCCAGCCTGGGCTACATAGTGAGACCCTGTCTCAAAAACAAACAAAAAAATCAAAAACAAAAAAGCTTTAATCACGTTTCTCATACTTGGGGTTTATTTTAACCACTTGGATATTTGGGTTTATGGTTTTTATCAAATTTGGAAAAATTTCAACCATCATTTCTTAAAATAATTTCCCTTCTCCTCCCCTTTGGAGATCCCAGCTAACTATATAGTAGCCTCTTTAAAGTTGTCCCACATTTCACTGACGCTCTTTTAATTTTATTGAATTATTTTCTTTCTCTTAGTGCTTAATTTTCAGTAGTTTCTATTACTATACCTTCAGTTCACTAAGCTCTTCTCTGCAGTGTCTAATCTGCTTTTACTCTCATCTAAGATATTTTTCATGTGATACGTTGTATTTTCTCACTTCTAGAAGTTTTATTTGGATTTTTAAATATCTTTCATACCTTTACCTCAAAGTTTGAACACATAACCATTTTAATGTCCTTGTCTGCTAATTCTAACACATTGCAGTTCTGGATCATTTTTGATTGATTGACTTTTCTCCTCACAGTGTGTTTTGTTTGGGTGGTGCTGGAGATTGAACCCAAGGCATCTGTCTACCACTAAATCACATCTCTAGATGTGGTTGCATTTAAAAAAAGGCATATTTTTCATTTATTATTTTCTGTCCAAATTTTTAACACCAAGTAATAATATTAAATGGAACACTGTCATTCTATGTGTTGATAAAATTACATTGAGAAATCAGGATAATCATTAAGCATAGAGTTGATTACACGTATATTTCTTTATACTTTATAAAAAAAAAGACAAACTTGTTTCAAGTGTGCACCAAGTCAATAACAGAGGAATCCAGAGAACTTTGTGCCGAGAGGCATTTATACTTGGCTTTTCTTTGAATGAAAAATAAAAGTTTGTGTGTCATCAGCTCGACATTTTCTTAAATGTTGCAAAAGTCATTCAGGGCACTGATTCTCAAAGCTAGCTGAATATCTGAATCACTTCCAGAGTTCGAAAGTACCAATGCCTGTGTAACATCCCTAAAATAGAATTGATTGGTATAAGCTAGGCCCTGGGCTTCTAGAGCTGTTTCATAGTCACAAAAATCAGTCTTCTGCTGAGGGCTCCACACCTGGATTTCAGTGAATAATTGTTACTTTAAGCACCAGATAGGTGCATATCTCTTGATTAAAAAATAAATATATTAGGGGACATCATTTTATTCATCATTGCCAGGGACATAGCAGTTGCTAAATTTCTGAATGAACACACGATTGCCTTATATACTTCTTTTATACTCCATCATTCTAGCAGGTTATGAACATAAGATTTCAAAAACTATGTATGGGGGAAAATAGAATAAAGTAGTTGGGATAATGTTTAAGGTGAAACAAAAATCGTATATAAATATTTAAAGCACACACACACATAAACAGATCAAAGGTGAAAAAGGATATATAAGACCATGCAATATTTAGCACTTGAAAATTCAATGAACTTCCAAATATTCTTCACATTCTTACACTTAGAAACAAAGCAACCTAAACAACTAGTTCTTCAGCTAGTAGCCATAAGCACAGGAGCAGATGTTTTCTTTTTTTTAAATTAAATTAAATCTAATTTAATTTATTTTTTTGTTCTTTTATCGGTACATTTTAGGTATACAATTTGTTTACATTTATCATTGGGTGCTTGTACCTGTACATGATGTATCTTGGTTCTTATTTTTTTCCCCCATTACCTGTGCGCCCTTCACCCCCTCTGTCCTTCCCTATTTACATAGATTTCATTTCCATTTTTTTTTCTTTTCTCATAGTTTTCCCTTTCCCTCTTTTTCTTTGCCCTTCCCCTCCCTTTACTTCTTCATCTTTGGACCTTTTTTCCTATTTAAAATTATCAATTATTCATTTTAATCATTTTAACCCTTGTTTACACTATCAGTTTCTCACACTAGTGAAACTATTTGGTATTTACACATGTGTGTCCTATTTATTTCACTTAAGAGTATGGCCTCGATATGCATCCATTTAGCTATAAATGACTCTAGTTTTTCGTTCTTTATGGCTGAATAGTACTCCATTTTATAAAAAAACCACATTTTCTTTATCCAGTTTCCAGTTGATGGGCACTTGGGCTGCTTCCAAGCTTTAGCTATTACAAACTGTGCCGCTATGAACGTGGGTGCACATATATCACTGTGGTATGATTCTTTTAATTCTTTTGGGAAGATACCCAGCAGGGGGATAGCTGGGTCAAATGGGACCTCTAGTCCTAGTTCTTTGAGGTATCTCCATACTGACTTCCACAGTGGTTGCACCAGAGCAGATGTCTTCTTTAAAAACAGAATTACAAATTATTCTTGATGATCATATCTTAGTTTTCAAAGTTCAAGTAAATAAAATGTTAGTATAAGCATGATAGCTTTTTCAAATAGTTATATTTAAAAACAAAAGATTGTTTCTGGTTAAAATACTTGGTTTTTGGTTAAAATAACCTACTGTTACATCCTTTCAGTTGAAATGCAGGAGCTTTTTAGCAGCTCACAATGATAAATAATGATTCTGGCACTTTTTCACATAATATGTTTATTTAGGGAAGACTTAATAACAGACTTCCTTTCTAGAGCTAGATTAGCAGATATGACTTCATGTATCAAAGTTCTGTAAGTATTAGATAATTTTAATCAAGTTAGTATCTGAGGCTACGAAACTTTGGTTTTCTTAAAATCAAGCATTGGTGGTAGGTTTGTCACCAAAGAGTGCTGCTTCACCCTCTGTGGTTGGAAATCTCTTCTTATATATCAAGAGATACTCCTTCTGAAACTGCTTTACTTTTCTTCTTTTCTCCTTTGAGGTAAACTCCTGTTTTTAAATGATATTCTCTAAAAGTTCTGCAATGGCAGCTTGAGTGGCAGAATCCTTTTGTTCATTAAATGCCTGTGCACTGATCTGTTTACAATAAGAGTAAGTTGGCAAAGGAACAATGAGTCCATTTCCACAACTTTTAATATGGTCCTTCTTTTAAAGTAGTCAAGTTGTTTCTCCACCACAGTCTGTGAGTAAGAGGGCACTTGGAGAATTTCCTGATGATGATCCATTAGGAGAGAAATTAATCTTGCAGCAAGAAGCTCATCAAGGTCCACTTCATCAGCACAGCACACACCGAGAAAACGTGTACACCATCAGTGCCCTTGTACCCACTATGTCATAAAGTTTCGGCATATCAATGTTTTGACTCTTTGGAGAAATTTTTCGCATTGATTCCATCTATGATTGGGTGGGGGAATAACACAACACAACTGTAATGCATGGACGGCAACTATCTCCAGGTTGTAGCAAACTTTCTGTGCCAGTCAAAATAACAGAAGTTGGAGGTAGAGAGTTTTCTGAAAGTTCTATAGTACTTTTGCACAGTCGTTTATTGATTGTGATACTATCCCTTCTGAATTCACTTTTCATAGCTCTTTGCACACTTATGCTGCCTTGTCCAAGGTCTAGTTTCATGATAACTTTAGCCACTGGTGTATTGACATAGCAATTCCATCTTGTACTACTTCTTAAAAGCAAACTCTGAGATCTTCAAAGCTGTTTGGGCTTGCAGTTCCAGTGACATGACTCCTCTTGGTCTTCAACAGTCAAAGTAGAAATTCTCTTAAAATCACCACTGCAGAGTGGCTTGTGAATACTTCCCTCTGAATGAAGATTCAATAGGGATTCCTGTTGGGAATTTGAGTCTAAAAATTGTTCACTATTTTGTTGTTCTGCATTCAGAACAGATCGATGGTAGGCACACAACACATTTTTACTTGACTAGTCTGGCATATCTACAATTTCTTCCAAAGAAGAGCACCTTGATTTGATGTTAGAGGTTGGGACATGCAAATTAATTAAGCCTATTAAATTGTGACAACTTCCTCCCATTACATCATTAGCTCTGATTCTTTTGTTTCTTAAATTAACTAGCTGCATTTTCTTAGCACATATTTTTTGAAATCCTTGATCACTTACCTGTAGCCTCTCAGTGGAATCTGATTCTTCTTTGTTTTTGTCTCTGTGAAGCAGACTGAGGGGAATACTCTCAGTTGATTTTAAGGAATTCAAACTGTTTAAGTGAAGCATGTTTGAAGACTGTGGATCATGTTGGATTTTATATATCCCACTGGACCTATCTGAAACTGTGACATAGCCACAAACAACCAAAAATGTTCACAAATACAGCAGTACCCCAGTTTACGAACTTGATTCTTCCCATGATTCTAGTTGCAAACTGAGTTGGATGAGAACTGAATCAAATTCAATGGTTAGGTTCAGTGCTGACTTTATGGGGAAATTTGATTTGGTTCTCATCCAGTTCAGCTTGTGACCAGATTCGTGGAGAGAATTGAGTTCATGAACCAAGGTATCACTGCAATTCACAATATTCAAATGTAAGTAGAGATCCAGGGAGATCTAGAAAATAATCTGCAATTGTTTTGAGTACATCTTGCTCATATCCAAAGTAAATTTGATTATTTGTATCATTACTTCTTGGCCAATTTGTTAAGCACTTCATGGCAGATAATACCCAGGGAGGAAGGTCATCTGATTTGTCTTGTAGTATGACTATTCCATGCTTGCTTGTGTAGGCCATGTACATTATAGAGTGGGGAATTACTTGGTTTGAATATATGAGTTCTTCTAGGGATGGCACATATGGTTTGCAGATCAATCAGAATAACATCTCCAAACTTCTTCAACATCTTTCCAGCTTATTTCTCTATTATCTCCTGAGTTTTCTTGATCTTCTCTGATTTCATGATTTACTTTCTCCATAGTTGCCTGAGAGAAAGGTAATCTATGCTTCTTGGGAGTTCTACGAGATAAATTTTGTAATTTAAAGACATTCTCTTTATCTTTGGAGAAACTGCTAATGCTGTTTTTTCTCAATTCTTGATGACTTCATGGAAGTGTTTTAAGTGGAAAAGTTGCAGGAAAGCCAAATATCTGATTTTTGTCATCAAGATTTTCTGATCCTCAAGGTGGGTGTGGTGGTGCATGACTGTAATCTCAGCACTTGGGAGGCTGAAGCATGACCATTGCTTCGAGTTCAAGGCCAGCCTTGGCTACATAATTAGTTTAAGATCACCTTGAACTGCACAGAAAAACCCTGTCTCAAAAAAGCAAAACAAAACAAAACAAAACAAAAAAACTCTCTGTAGATCTCTGTAGTGTGCATTTTCCTTCTCATTTGTGTTTTGTGTGGTGGCTGCGAGTGACTTGGGTCTCACTGTACACTTAGATTTGTCTCTTCAATCCAGGGAGTCTTCATGGTTCTGCTTGGTTTCCCCTCCAAGTGCAGAAGTCTGGGAACTCTGTAAAGAGTGTACACAGGGCAGTCATTTGGATACCCTGGTTTCCCATATATGCCAGGGCCACTGCCTTTGCTGCCTGATGTCCAGTGTTTTGAAAACTTTTGTTTTATATATTTTTTAGATGTGAGAGTATGAGAAAATTGAGTTTCTTTTTTTTAAAAATGAATTTTATTGGTACATTTTAGGTATACAATATAATGACATTCATCATTGGAAATGTGCACCTTTACATAATCTCTCTTGGTTCTTATTTTTCCCCCTTCCCCTGCCCTCCCTTCAACCCCTCCATCCCTCCCTATTTACAGAAACTTTGTTTCCATTTTTCATTTTCTCATATTAATTCCATTCCCTTCTTTCTTTTCCCCTACCATTCCCACTTCCCCTTTGCCCCTTTTCTTCCTATTTCACATTATCTATTATACCTTTTAGTCCTTATTTACACTTTCAGTTTCTCACACCAGAGAAACTATTTGGTATTTACACATGTGTTTCTTATTTCACTTAAGAGTATCACCTCAGTGTGCATCCATTTAGCTATAAATGTCTCTAATTTCTCATTTTTTATGGCTGAGTAGTACTCCATTTTATTGAAAAAACCATTTTCTTTATCTAGTCTCCAGTTGATGGGCAATTGGGCTGCTTCCAAGTTTTAGCTACTACAAATTGTACTGCTATGAACATGGGTGCACATATATCACTGTGGTATGATTCTTTTAATTATTTGGGGAAGACACCCAGTAGAGAAATAGCTGGGAAAAAAGGAATTCCAGTCCTAGTTCTTTGAGATATCGCCATACTGGTTTCCACGGTAGTTGCACCAGTCTACACTCCCACCAGCAGTGGAGCAAGGTTCCTCTTTCCCCACAGCCCAACCAGCATTTGTTATTGGCTGATTTCATGATAGCAGCCATTCTTTCTGGGGTGAGGTGAAATCTCAGCGTTGTTTTCATTTACATCTCTTGAAAGACCAGTGATGTTGAACATTTTTTCTTATGTTTATTTGCTATTTCTACTTCTTTGTGTGAGAAATGTGTGTTCATTTCAGATGCCCATTTTTGGATTGGGTTTTTAAATTTGGGAGGTCTGATTTTTTAAAGATCTTTATAGATTCTAGATAGTAGACCTTTGTTCTGAGGAACAGCAGATGAAAATTTTTTCCCACATTGTGGGTTGTCTCTTCACGCTGTTGGTGGTTTCTCTTGCTGTGCAGAGCTTTTTAATAAGAAGAAAACCCACTTGTTGATTGTTTGTGCTAGTTCACAGGCAACTGAGGTTGTGTTCATAAAATCTTTTCCTACACCGATGCCTTCAAGAGTTCTACCTAACCTCTGTTCCAGCCGATTCAGCATTTCTGTTTTAATCTTTAATCCAGTTTAGTGCATGGTGAGAAATATAGGTCTAGTTTTAATCTTTGGCATGTTGAAATGCAATTTTTCCAGCATCATTTATTAAAGAGGCTATCTTTCCTCCAGTGAGAGTGTTTGGCTCCTTGTCAAAGATGAGGTGACTGAGCCTGTCTGGAGTTGTTTCTGCATCTCCTAATCTGTTCCACTGGTCCTCAGGTCTGTTTCTTTGCCAATACCATGCTGTTTTTATCACAGTAGCTTTGTAGTATAGTTTCAAGTTGGGAGTTGTGATACCCCCTGCCACGTCTCTGTTGCCTAGAATTGCTTTTGCTGTTCTGGATCTCTTCTTGTTCCAAATGAATTTTTGGATTGTTTTCTCAATGAAGTATGCTGCTGGGATTTCAGTTGGGATTGCATTGAATCTATATAGCAGTTTTGGAAGTATGGCCATGTTCACTATGTTGATTCTTCCTACTCAGGAGCAAGGGATGTCTTTCCATTTTCTGGTATTGTCTTCAATCTCTCTTTTCAGAGTGCTATAGTTTTCAGAGAAGATGTCTTTGATTTCTTTTGTTAGGTTGATTCCTAGGTATTTCAGT